>CM033749.1:14252422-14487422 GCA_019671005.1 Hibiscus mutabilis | reverse complement strand
ATAGATAGATAGATAGATAGATAGATAGATAGATAGATAGATAGATAGATAGATAGATAGATAGATAGATAGATAGATAGATAGATAGATAGATAGATAGATAGATAGATAGATAGATAGATAGATAGATAGATAGATAGATAGATAGATAGATAGATAGATAGATAGATAGATAGATAGATAGATAGATAGATAGATAGATAGATAGATAGATAGATAGATAGATAGATAGATAGATAGATAGATAGATAGATAGATAGATAGATAGATAGATAGATAGATAGATAGATAGATAGATAGATAGATAGATAGATAGATAGATAGATAGATAGATAGATAGATAGATAGATAGATAGATAGATAGATAGATAGATAGATAGGTAGATAGATAGATAGATAGATAGATAGATAGATAGATAGATAGATAGATAGATAGATAGATAGATAGATAGATAGATAGATAGATAGATAGATAGATAGATAGATAGATAGATAGATAGATATGATCCTTTTACACTATGTAAAACTTGAAAGTTTCACACCTTTTTTAGACCGTTGGATGAAGGTAAATGGATGGATGAGATTAACAGTAGAAAATATGAAGATTATCACTTGGGAAAAAAGAAGATATGGAAATAATCTTAGCTATTTATTATGTAACACCCTAAAAATCGGCTTAGTTGAAATTGGGTTTCGACGATAAAAAATCCAACATGAAAAAGTCAAACCATTGCATTAACTTTTGACCAAGTGGTTAACTATTCAAATATTAAACCCTAATTTAGTATTATTATTGACCAAGAACTATATTGAAAGTGTTGGGCTTGTACGTCATCAACCGAGTGCCAAGATGGGGTGAATTGACTTTGTGATGGAAGTGGTGGAAGCAAATGGAAATTAAAAATTAGACACCAGGATTTTTAATGGTTTGACTTTCTAACCAAAGTCTGCATCCACCACCTTAGCTCCTCACTAAGGATTTTCCCAAATTCACTTTTGAATTTCTTTTTTTCAAGGATCAAGAGTAACCTTTACACTCATTAAGAATTTATACCCCAAAGCTTTGAGAAACTCTTTTTCTAGAGGAAATACAAATAAGCAAACTTAAGAAAACCTCACAAGGCTGAATAGTTTTCACACTAAAGAACTCACTCAAAACGTAAAACACTTGAGCAATATTGACAATTTGGCTCACAAGTGTTTTCTACAAAGAATATGACAATTTTGGCACAAATATAATTTCTCTATACAAAGAATGTTGGTAGTCGTTTCTATATCTTCCATGGATGCTTGAACACTTCTTTTAAACCCTCTAATGAGCTTGTGACCGTTACTAGCCGTTGAGGTTTGCTTAGAGCCTTTGGAAGCCGTTAAATCGTTGGAAGTCAAACTATTGTAGGGGTTTCAAAACCTGTTTCTCAGGTCTGGTTTTCAGGCCTTACTGCCTTACTGGATTCGAAACCACTTATAGGGGGTTTCAAAACCTACATTAAAAACTTGTAAAACCGGCTAAAATTTGACTCTAAAAGATATATTTGATATAGAAAAAAATCAAATCATTTTAAACATATTTTTCAAATTTTTTAGACTTTGAAATATTTCTGAAATGTGGCGAAAGAGCCAAAGCCGAGTCAAGAAGATTGAGAGCTGAAGCAACATCGTCTTCTCCCTGCGTTGCGATGAGACACTTGGCTTCTTAATGTACTTGTCTACAAGCTGCATAGAATCCCCATTTTCAGAAATTAACAAATGCAACTTTGTTGAAGACATGATCAAAGTTGAAGGCTTTAAATGTTTTACCTTCCTATTGGTAAGCCATCAGTGTTTCTTCTGATCATAACCACTCAAACATGGAGAAACAACCATGGGGTTGTTTGTCTTTGCTACCATACTTGTTGAGGAAGAATCATGAAGCTTCCTTATCCTTTTGCTTTCTTGGCACATTTTTATATACATATATAGAGAGAAATGGAAGAAAGAGAGAGAGAGAGAGAGAGAGAGAGAGATGAAGGGGTTGGGTTTATATCTGAATTGATGAGAGTAGTAAATAAGGGAAAGGTGGGGCAGAAAACAAACAACAAAGCCTTAAGCAAACAGAAAATTATGGAAAATTTGGGCAGCTTTGACCTCAATGAAAGCTTCATAGCTGCCACCATTCCACACTAGATGCTCTCTCTTCACTCTGATATTTGGGTTGGGTTAACACTTAACAAAGCTGCTTCTGGATTCTAATTTTAGAAATTCGGTATTAAACTCGGATAATTTAGACAAAAGTCTATTAAAATCAAGTTTGTTGATTGAGTTTATTTAATCGATATAATTTGATTAACTTAGTTTAACTAATTCACTTTTAGACATTTGTTAATTGGTCATATATTCATCTTATATAAATTCAAATTTATACTTAATTTGAGAATGTAAATATATCTCTACTTAAAAAATATAATTCACTTTCGATTTTGAATGTATTGAGAGAACCAATTAAAATATAGATAAACTACAATGGAAGTCACTCAATTATGGGTAAGGTTATATTTAGGTCACCCAATTATTAAAAGTTACATTTGGGTCACACAGTTATGGGTAAGGTTACATTTGTGTCATCCAATTATTAAAAGTTACACTTGTGTCACTCAATTATGGGTAAGATTACATTTGGATCACCTTTTATATTTAAAAAATGTATATCAATTTATGTATTAGATTAATTAATAATTTCAAATTAAGTACTCTAGTGTTAACAAGGGTATACAAGGGATTTGGAAGAAAAAATGATGAAATTGATGTATTTTTTAAAATATAAAGGGTGACCCAAATGTAACTTTGCCCATAATTGAGTAACCCAAATGTAACATTTAATAATTGGGTGACCCAAATGTAACTTTATCCATAATTGAGTGACCCAAGTGTAACTTTTAATAATTGGGTGAACCAAATGTAACCTTACCTATAATTGAGTGACCTTCGTTGTAGTTTCCCCTTAAAATATATTAAATCAATTGTTTATTTATTTAATATAAACAAAAAATTAATTAAATTAAGAAACTTTATATAAAAATATTAAAAAAATAATATATATATATATATATATATATATATATATATATATATATATATATATATATGAAAAAACTTTGATACATAGGCCGTGTAAATTTTAGTTTTACGTGCCTTTTAGTTTTAGGGATTAGGATTTTATTTTAGGGTTTAAGGTTTAGGAGTTAGGTTGTAGGGTTTAGAATTTAAGGTTAGTGTTTAGAATTTATTGTATAGGTTTTAAGGTTTAGGTTTAGTCTTTTAGGGTTAGGGTTAGGAATTTAGGATTTAAGTTTTTTTATAGTGTAAATACACAAACTTATTTGGAATTTTAGCCATTCATAAAAAGATAATCAAACAATTGGATTAAAAGTCTTCTTATCAGATTCGACTTAGACTCTCAAGTGCAAAAGATCTTTTCATTTGGCGAATAGCGTGGCCCCTACCTCTTTAAGAGACACCTCATCTCCTCATGTCACATATTGCCCCTTCATGTTTGGGCTTTAACAATCTTTGTCAATATTAAGATAATCATTTGCATCAAAAACCTTGCAGTTTGAACTTGATTTTTGAATAAGAATCATTTTGTTTATTCAAAAAATGTCGGTTTGCTAACCGATACTTTAATGAATGATGCATTTTTAATTTAATATATAGGACTTGAAACCCACAATTTGTGAAGAAAAGAAAAGAATGGGATCCCTTGGATATCAAATGCGATAGTGTCTTAGATTTAACTCCAGTGATCATTTGCTTACCTTTGAATGTTGTGGCAATATTGAAGTTGTGATATCTTTCTCAAATGGCTCGGTTCATCTTCATGATTATGGTATTTGCTTGATCCGTTTGAAAACTAATCTTTCTAGTTTTCAATATTTTTTCTCCTCTTATAATCACCCCTTTGAGAATTCAGGGTGTAAATGTAAATTGAAAATTAATTACAATTAGGATTGTGTAAGTATCTTATAAGATCCATCTCTGACGCTAGGGTATTGAACATGTGAAATCTAGTTTCTTATTAGATTAGTTCTTCCCCCCACAGCTCCATCAGGATGTTTCGAGACTTATTCAATTGTTCATTGACTTTAAAAATTTATTTCTAATGTTGGGTATTGAACATGTGGAATCTGGTTTCTTATTAGATTTGTTCTTCCACACAGCTCCACCAATTGTTCGTTTTTTGACAAGTTTTTTTTCTTTTTCTTGTTTTTTCAAGTGTTAAACGAATTCTCAAATTTAAGCAACTTCATCGGTCTATCCTAAGAGAATTTTTTATCATTGAACATTATCAAAGGAGTAGTAGTCGTACTTCTTGCGCTTTACCATTGGAGCGGGCTGAGTAAGAAATCATACCTCATCGTGATCACAACATTCAATTGATCTTTGCATTCGAATCAATGTCACAACAGGCATGTGATATCCAAGGACCTTCAGAGATTCATTAATGGCATTTTGGTCATTTTGCCCTTACTTTTTATATTAAATTGATTATTTTGGATAAAATAAAACAAGTGTTGTGATCCTATTGGTTATAACTAATGGGAAAATTGGTCATTACACTATTAATGGAGATTTTTATATTGATTTTTAAGAATAAAATGCCATTTGTCATGTTAATTTAATGAAGAAGAAGCTAAAATTTCTCCCATCTTCTTCCTCCATTTACGAAACACCATAGCAAGGTAAGAAATTTTTTTTGATTCAATTGTTAGCATGATTCTATTGGTTTTTGGTTTAAGACATGAAATAGAGAATTAATCTCCATTGAATTCTCTTTAATTTGGTATAATTTTTTAGTAGTTTCCATGTCTATATGTTGAGTTTAGGGATTAGGGTTTATGAAGAACAAGTTGGATTTTTTTGTTTTATGGATTCTTTTGATTAAATATGATGTTGTGATGTTGTTTCAAGCTTGCAAATAGTGAAAATTCCATGAATTATGATGTAGGTTGAATTTGGGAAAATGGAAAAATTAGGGGAAACTCTTGCAAAATTTTTATTTGAAGTGAGAATGATGTTAGAAGCTTAAATATGTTGTTTTGAGGTTGAATTCATGCTTGAATCGAAATGTAAAGTTTGGTCAAAGTGACCTTTGGTATTCGGCTATGGTAGAAAATATTAGGAAAATTATGGAAAATTTTCCTAAGGTTATAAATGGTGTAACGATGATTTTGTAAGCTTTATAAAATTATTTGGACTAATGTGGAAGTTTATAAAGTGTTGAGGATTAAGTTGTAAATTTGGGAAGTTTAGGGGTTTGGTTATTAAGCTTGTTTTTGAAGTGTATTGTGTTGGAAAATTAAGTTAAAGTGACTAGAAGGTTGATTTTGAAGTTGTGTTAACTTTGGGGACCAATTTGAAATTTCAACAATTTCAAGGACTAGTTTGTAAATTTTTAAAGTTTGAGTCCTCAAGTGTAAAGAATGAGAAATGTAAGGTTTGGACTTGAAAATGTTAGTTGGAAGTTTAAAAAGAGTCCTTAGGACTGAAATGAATATTTTGGAAAGTTAAAGAATTATTAGGAAATATTATTCCTAATATGTATCAATGCTAGTATGATACTAACATGTACTTTGAATGATATGTGTTGTTGAAATGTTGTGTAGATCGTAATCGGGATACAAACAAGGCTGCTGATAAAGATAAAATTCAAGAGTAAGGTTGGAAGTAATAGTACAGCTTTTAGTGAGGCAAAGGTGAGTGCAATCTTATTTATTTTAATTATGATACGAGGAAGACTTGTGATAAGTCAACCTCAAATGTTGAAAGAAAAGGATTTGATTTATATTAAATGGTTTTGAATGGTTTTGTGAATGATTTCGGGTATGAATTGCCCTATGCATATTTTTATATGTTAAAATTATTGATTTTGATCCATTGATATTATCGAAATGAATGAAAGGTTCATAATAGTGAATTGTGCAAAAAGCCCATTGTATGATTATTGAGTCTTGGTATATTGGCATGCCAAAGAGGTGGATTATATCGATATAATATTACTGTTAAATTATAGCAATGATACAGTGAGCTGTGTTTTACAGCTATGACCTATCGGTTAATACTGCTGTTAAGTTACAACGGTGATACAGTGAGTTGTGTTCTACAACTATGACATATCATTATTATTGATGTCGTTAAGTTACGGTAGTGTTTACATTGATACATTGACATTGATACATTGATATAGATACATTGATATATTGTTTTATTATGGCACAACAAATTGGTTGATGTCAGCACATGTGCATACTCATCATTGACTCACATACCATGTATTCTCATCCATAGTACATTGGGCTATATTGAAATTGAAAGTACAATGGATCGTATTGATATAACATGTATTGTATATATATATATATATATATATATGAATATTGAGATTTTTACAGGTTACGAAAAAGAGGAATGGTTCTGATAAGTCAGTATTTATAATTTTCAAATCCTTTTTTATAGTTATATTGCACTTTATTTATTTCCATTATTACTTTGCAAAGAAAATTTTTAATTATTTTTACATTGCCTCACTAAGTATATACTTAGCGTGTGATTGTTTCACGCGTAGATATTAAGGAGCACAAGGAGTAAGGAGCAGCAGAGGACATCATCATATTTTGGAAAGCCAAAAATCAGTATCAGTATGACATCTTTGATGTTATCTTTTGATATTACTAGTTGGCATGTATATTTATTAATGTTTTGGTTGCTCTAATATGTAAGTGGTTAAAAAAGAGATAGTATAGTTGTATTTTATTTACTATCTAAATGATTTTTATTTTAGGCAGTTTTAAGTAGTTTTATTAGTCATATGGTTTAGAAATGAACTGCCTAGTTGCTGCTTAAATCTAGGTTCGAATTTAACTTAAAAATACTAGTTTTAAATTTTACGCGAATAAATATTCTTTTAGAAAATGGTAAATTATTTATATTTTAAAGAAACGAAATTTTATCTATATTGAATTAAGAACAATTGTACAAGTGTCATGTGACATCTCTAACTCGTAATCAGTGATGGATACGGTAAATGGGTGTTACAGATATTGTGGCCCGGGATTCTTGCATGATACTCACACTTAGCCTTAGGGTCAAACTATGATGGATAAAGAGGTTGCATCAAAGTAAGGTGATAAGGGCGAACCAAGTCTGCCTCTAAAAGCTTGGGGTATAGCTCATTGTAAGTTATGGGTAGATGAGTGAAAACTTCTTCTTTCCTAGGTTCCCTTCGACCGAGCCCTTGTGAAGTTGTTGCAACTGGCTTTGGTGTGATCATGACGTTACTCGGGCATGAGTACTCACATTGCTCACCATATTGTCTCTTTTCTTCAGGTACTTTTGAAGATTTTCCCAGTTTTAAGCTTGTCGCTCTTGAAAGCAACCTCAATGGATTCTGCCATGTTCACGAATTAAGAAAACCCTAAGGATACTGTGCTGATCATTTTCTCATAGAGTGGACCTTGCAGTGTGTCCACAAACATGCGAGTGATTTCACTCTCCATGATGGGCGGCTGAAGTTGCGCCGCGATGTCTGTCCATCTTTGGGCATACTATCTGACACTCTCGTTTTGCCCATGAGTCAAACCCTAAAGCAATGTTCTATTTGGGACCATGTCCTTCACGTACTTGTATTGCTTGATAAAGATTCTCTACAGATATTTTCATGACTTCACATTTGTCCGGCTTAGTTGTGCGTACCAACAGGCAGCTGCCCCGGTCAAGCTATCATGGAAGCAATAAATAAGAAGCTTTTCATTCTTTAAGTGTGCCGCCATCTTACGACGATACATAGTCAAGTGGGCTGAAGGACAAGTGGTCCCATCATACTTCTCAAAGTCCGCACCTTAAACTTGGGCAGATGACCAAATCAGATACCAAGCTCAATTTATAAGCATCAATTTCGTAGTCATCAGTTACTTGCATCGAGTTGACTTTTTCTTCTATTTGAAGGCGTTGTTCCTCAAACTTCTTTTCAAACTCCCTTTTCAGTCTTGTCTCTATCACATTCATCAGATTAGAGTCTGGTATATCCTCATCAACATCATTCTCGAAACTATGCCTCATGTCGACCGGGTTGCTAGTAGATGCCCCGACTATGTGGACACTCTTTAGAACTGATCCCTCCGGTTGAACCTTCGTGTGAGATGTGTTTCTTGCTAGGTATTCTATATTGGAACGTTCATTGAAAATATGGGCTTTTCCATCATCTCTCTTTTCTAGCAGAGCAGTGACGTGAGCTATGATCTCCTCCTAAGATCTTTCGATCCTCGACTCGATATTGTTCAAGCATTTCTCGTTGTCTTTTTACGACTTCTCGACACTAGCCAATCTATCTTGTCGTACGAGTGCAAAATGGTTGCGATTTAAACTTACTGCCATGAGATTCCCACTATTAATCTCATGGTTTAATTAATTCATACGAAATACATGCTATGAGATGCATGTAATGAAAAATAAAATGCAAAAATGTATGGAAATAAAGGTATTGATTCCTTTGGTGGTCACCCTTGAGCAACTCTCATTGGATTGGAAAAGAGTCTCGCTATAAAGGAGGTAGACGATCTTCCTAGCCTCGAACCTATCTTTGAATTCTTCGAGGGCTCTGATTAGTTGAGAAAAATTTTTGTTCCC
The DNA here is from genome assembly GCA_019671005.1 of Hibiscus mutabilis. Classification (NCBI taxonomy): domain Eukaryota; kingdom Viridiplantae; phylum Streptophyta; class Magnoliopsida; order Malvales; family Malvaceae; genus Hibiscus; species Hibiscus mutabilis. Next base: position 14,478,761 of record CM033749.1, on the reverse strand, counting down.
GAGGTAATAAAAGGATAGAGTGATTCAGCTTCAACGGCTAGAGTCTTCATATACCGGGCTGCCTCTTGAATAAGTTGACTAGCAACATAAAGGCGCCTAAATAATCTCTAACAGTTATTTCAAGTCGGGCACTGACTGGCTTCGAACTCGAGAAATCTGATATAACTTTCTCGAACCTTTTTTTGATCTTGAAATTCCTCCTACTGTAGGTCTGCCTTGGTATGCTCCAATGGTCATTTGGCAAATGGTCATCTTAAATCATTTGGCTGACTTCAAAGCAATGTTGAATTCCCGAGCAAGTCTCCTCCTTTTTGAGAAAAACTCCCATCCATGATGAAAGATCTCTAATTGGGCAAACCACCCGAACCAACACCTTTATGTCATGCCATGTTGATGCAAGCAATATATGTGCAAAATGAAACACAAAAGAAAAGGTTAACGTTGGATAAAGAAATAAAACGAAAAAACAGAGCAAACCTATATACATGATCTAAAACACCTAGGTTATCCACATGGCTCTAAAAGATGTGGGCTGGCTATGTTCTCTATATGCAGTTTTGGTACTAAAACAGTAGTCGAACTGTTCTCGCTATCTCCTTCTAAGGGTAGCATGACCCTCGATCATTACCTATTATAGGCCTCTTTCAATCGAGTTCAATTTAGGGGGACCCATTCGCTATGTCCATACGGGAAAATAATATTCCCTCAAAAACATAGGGTACTTGAGCCCCGAAGATACTTACTAGGCCCATACGAAGGAACAATATTCTCACGAAATCACTAGTGTTTCGCCCCACTTAAAGAGACAGGTTTAAATGCCAAATTTTAAATGTGTTAAAATAAACTCACATTTATAAACATATACTAATTTAATTGTCACTTTAATTCACAACTTCCGATATTACTTAATCGGTAATTATTTTTCAAAAGGCTTGACTCTCTTTTATTTTAAAAACAAAAACCAGTCCCTAGCGGAGTCGCCAGTTGTTGCGACCCTTTTTAAATTTAATGATCAAAATTTGAATTTAATGAAAACTTTTAAAAAAAAACATTTGATTTAAAAAAGTGAGAAAATAGTTAATATTTAAAAAATTTGACTTCATATAAAAATGGTTGGAAAATGGGGAAATTTTGTCTTATTTTTGAAAACAAAATGTGGGAGTCGCCATCGATCGTTTTAAAAGGGGTAGACCGGACACCAAAAGTGAAACCAGAGGCAAAAACGGGTTCGTGAGCCAGTTACGGATGGGGAAGGATTAGCACCCACACTCCGCCCAAAAATTGGTACCAAAAAAGAATTACCGCTTTTTAATACTAAATTTTCCAAATTAAAGTGACATTTAAATCAAAATTTGGTTATACATGCAAGTAAATTTTAAGGGCCCTATTATTCAAGAGTAAACCGAAAGACTACTACCACTATGCTTGGTACTAACCCCGTTTACTCTCGAATGACAAAGGCACCACATTAACAGTTAATACGTTGGTGTGCAACATAAAACATGGTAAGAAAATACAAACAAGGCAACATGGATCAAACATGCATGCAAAACAAAGACAAAATGCATGTACATTGATGTAATAACACATATAAGATATATCATATAAAATATACAATATATATCACATATAATATATACATAAATACATTAAAAACCGAGTGTTAACATAAAACTGCATGTATATAATATAATAATATATATAGAAACCATATTATATAAAAACATAAAGATATAGCGATATATATACGTAAATTTATGATAGTATATAAAAAAACACACATATTACGTATATACGTATATATGAACTAAAAAAGGGTTATATCACAGCAACCAAATACATATATATAATAATAATCAATATAGACTACTTTATATATACAAACATTTACATATATAGGAGACCGAAATAACATACGATCCGACGAACATTAATCATATAAAATGAGTAAATAAATGAATAAAGGGCTACAATTAAATTAAAGTAAAAAAGAGTGCTGGAAATTGAATATGCATGATGCAAAGAGGTAAATATACCACTGGACAAAGGCCAAATTAAAATAAAACAGAAATTAAAAGGGTGAAAGGGTGATTGAACCATTAAAACTGGCTTAAGTTTAAAATAAGGGCAGAAATAAAAGATCTTGGAAACTTAGAGGGACCGCAGGGAGGTTTTCAAAATGCAGAAGGGTTTAAAAATTGTTTTGAAAACACGGAGGGACTCCAATGGGATAAACCATTTGAAATAGCAATTTGATTTGGAGATAGGGATGAGATTGAAAATGAAATTAAAAGGACAAAGACTTAGAGCGTAGTTTTGAAAGACGGAGACCCTCTTGACGCGTAATAAGACCGGGGAGTAGGGATTTATGGTGCAAAAACAGCATTTAAAAAAAAAGACTAGTATAAATGATATTTCTTTGGCCAACATCGAACTCTTTTAGCCATTTTGAAAATTTTCAGATAAACACTCCCCCTTTTAAACCAAAGACTCTCTGTTAGGGTTCTTCCTCGCCCAAAAAATGCCGTGTTGGCCGCTGCTATTCGGCGTCGGCAACCCTAAAAAACTCAAAAAGCCTCATTTTTTGCGTTTTAAAACCAGATCTGGGGTTGAACTTTTAAAAAAAAAACAAGTAACCCCCTTTTTATAAAAAAACAGAGGCAAAGTTCTCATTTGTTTCAATTTGAGACCAAGCTTCGCTTCCCTTCTTTTTTGATTTTATGCATGCAATAGAAAAAAGACAATACCTTGAAAATGGTTTTTGTATTTCCCTGGATCCTTCCCGAAAGAATTATATCTCCTTAGGGTTTGATTTTTATACCCAATATTGCATCAATTTTAGAAAAAGAAATAATCAAATCCTAATAAACCCTATTGGTTGTTGATGTGTACATTTTGGCTGGATTCATGTGTTGCACTGCCACTGACATCTGATTTGTTGCTGGTTCTAATTTTTTGAGTCTTTTGCTTCTATTTGTATATTATGTGGCTCTGACATTAGTGTTGTTGTTGCATGTTCCGTGGCCGGAGGAGGGGACCAACAAAGGACGGCCGACGTGGCGGTGGAGGACAATAGTGACAGTCATCTACGCGCGCATGGTAGGCTATTTGAGAGCGAAGGAGTCGCGCGTAGAGAGCTGGGGATCACGCATGAGCGTTTTAGGCTCTGAAAGGTTCTTCGGCTTCATCCGAGTCGTGCGATGAATTCCCGATCCAACGGTCATGATGCAATGCGGCGTTGGGGAAAATGACTATTCCTTAGGGTTTCCCTTGATGTTGCAATCTGGACTGTTAGATCAAGGGCCAGATCTAACAGCCATGATTGGCTGCGTGAGAAGCATAAGATAGAGCATTAGGGTTTTGGTCCGATATTAGGGTTTAATTAATTTTGGGCTCTAAACGGGCTAAGCTTGTAATAAATGTTTTTGGGTTTTTTAAAAATATTTGTAAATGGACTTTTAGATGATTTAAACTTGGGCTTTATATATTTAGTATTATTTTATTTTTCTATTTTTTATTTTTGTTTAATAATAATATAATAATAATAATTTAAATATAATAATAAAATAATATAATGATATAATGATAATAATAATAACGAAAGGATAATAATAGAAATAATATAATATAATATAATAATAATCAAAATTAAAAGATAATGAATATAGTTATAATAATAGTTAATAATCATAGTAATAGAACTTGGTAATAATAATAAGACGAATAATTATGATGATAAATACGATGATGTTATATATATCTTAGTATTGATAAGGAAAGAAGTCTAAGTTGTTAAATATAATTAAAAAACTCAAAAAAAATTAGTGATTACAGTTTACGAGGTCATTCTTTATAGTTTGCTTCCGTTTAAAACGATTTTGCGTTCTTAGAATCTTGAAAGAGCTTGATCTTTCGAAATGAAAAATAAAATTTACTTAGTTGTTTATCTAAAAAACATTAACTAAGACCGTGCGATTTGTTAGCTCGAAATTATAGCCCGTGACAAAAGCATGAGGTGGAAGCAGCAAATAAAATAAATCTAGTGGAATGTCAGTCCGTGGATAAACAAAAACCAGATAAGACAGATAAAAGAAGCCAAAACTCTGTTAGCTTCTCGCTTATTTTTTATTTTTCCTGGCGATATTCAGAAAGTACAAAAGAAATCAATTGAAATATCGGAAACAATAGACACTCAGTAATGGGGAAATTTATTTCTATACAAGTAGTAAATATAGCATAAGAGAAGAGAAAAGAGGATGACAAAATTTTCCGGCAGATATGACACGAGAAATTTACATACAAGGAAAATGAACCAGAGACTCTTCTGCCCTTTTTAATCAACAGCTGAGTGCTTAATATTTCACTTGAAGTGGACGATTAAACCCGACTCCTGACAATAGATTCCCGACCGCAGTTAGATCCCTGCAAAATACACCTTGGACCACGTTTGTATTCGAACATTTTGAAGAATCCTGACTTGTTTCAGGTTCCGATTTAGAGTTTCCATAATGTGTTTGCTGCGCCTGAATTGCTGCCTGTGCCACTTGTAAAGCAGCCGCAGCTTTCTTCCTTTGCCTCTCGGCCGCTTCTTCATTCATGATCGTAGACATAACACTGGCATAACCCTTTTGAAGCAATCTGTAAAGGAGCAAAGCCGACATCTTGGCTCGGTCTTTAACAGAGTCGAGATCACGGTCGTCTGCGAACTCGCAGCGGTCGTCTGCGAACTCGCAGCGGTCGATAAAGTTTGTAGCTTTATCCGGCTTGTGTCGTAAACAGAGTAGCAAATGAGCCCTCTGTAGTTCAGGACCTGGAGCAGCACAACTTAAACCAATCAATGCATGGTAATCAACGTTTCCGGTCTCCCCTGAAGCAACCCTTTGTTTTAATTGTTGAATTTTAGTCGTTAAGGCACATAGTTTCCCGGGAATCTCCGTGTATCTTACATTGTGACGCTTCCAGGCCGGACTGGAAGCTTTCGATCCCGCAGGATCGAATTGTAGAGTAGTTTTAAGTGTTCGATATCGTGTAAACAGTCCGGTAAACAGCGGATGGTCTCCAGAAGGGAGGCTCTGGCGTCGAGCGCTTCGATGCAAGTCGGGTCGAGGGCGAGGGTTTTGTTACAATCGGAGATGAATCGGCTATGCGACCCGAGGCCTTGTAAGCGTATGCTCGATGCATGTAACACTCCGAAAGGAAGCCTTGAGGTGCAGGGCGGCGACCGTCGACGATTTTGGAGAAATGACGGATGGCTTCGGAGTAAAGACCGGCGTCCAACGCGGCAATGGCGGCGGTTCTGCGGCGGATGAGGAGCTTGATGTGGGAGAGAAGTTGGGCAATGTTTTCTGATTCGGAGAGAGAGGTGGGGCTCCGTGGAGGCGTTGTGGCGGCTGCAGGAGAGTAGATGGTGTGGAGGGAGAAGCTATCGTCGGACCAACAAATGCTTTCACGGCGGAACGCGGCGGAAGCGAGGCGTTTTCCGTTTGGAGGAGAACCATGGCGTCCTCCATTAAGCCTATATGGCTACACGCTTGGCCGAGCACCAAGTACCTCCATTTCCCTTCTTTCTCACCGTTTTTAAACAACCCGGCCATGACTTTCTTCTTCAAATCCGAAACAGAGAAGCATTTGAAAGACGGATCCGATTCAGACCCCGGTGAGTCAGAGGACGAGTCACTAGAAGGAAGAAGCTTGACTCGCTCCCTGGACAACTGTTGAGACGAGTTATCAGAGGAAACCGAATCAGAATCCTCGGTTGACATTTTGAGACTGGGAATATAATCCTGAAGCAAATCAACAACGTCCCTAAACCGCCTCAGAAACAGCAAAGATTTGGCTTTGAGTCCAAGAGCAATCTCCAAACGAGGCGAAAGAGCCAAAGCCGAGTCAAGAAGATTGAGAGCTGAAGCAACATCGTCTTCTCCCTGCGTTGCGATGAGACACTTGGCATCCTTAATGTACTTGTCTACAAGCTGCATAGAATCCCCATTTTCAGAAATTAACAAATGCAACTTTGTTGAAGACATGATCAAAGTTGAAGGCTTTAAATGTTTTACCTTCCTATTGGTAAGCCACCAGTGTTTCTTCTTATCATAACCACTCAAACATGGAGAAACAGCCATGGGGTTGTTTGTCTTTGCTACCATACTTGTTGAGGAAGAATCATGAAGCTTCCTTCTCCTTTTGCTTTCTTGGCACATTTTTATATACATATAGAGAGAGAAATGGAAGAAAGAGAGAGAGAGAGAGAGAGAGAGAGAGAGAGAGAGAGAGAGGGGTTGGGTTTATATCTGAATTGATGAGAGTAGTAAATAAGGGAAAGGTGGGGGAGAAAACAAACAACAAAGCCTTAAGCAAACAGAAAATTATGGAAAATTTGGGCAGCTTTGACCTCAATGAAAGCTTCATAGCTGCCACCATTCCACAGTAGATGCTCTCTCTTCACTCTGATATTTGGGTTGGGTTAACACTTAACAAAGCTGCTTCTGGATTCTAATTTTAGAAATTCGGTATTAAACTCGGATAATTTAGACAAAAGTCTATTAAAATCAAGTTTGTTGATTGAGTTTATTTAATCGATATAATTTGATTAACTTAGTTTAACTAATTCACTTTTAGACATTTGTTAATTGGTCGTATATTCATATTATTCATCTTATATAAATTCAAATTTATACTTAATTTGAGAATATAAATATATCTCTACTTAAAAAATATAATTCACTTTCGATTTTGAATGTATTGAGAGAACCAATTAAAATATAGATAAACTACAATGAAAGTCACTCAATTATGGGTAAGGTTATATTTAGGTAACCCAATTATTAAAAGTTACATTTGGGTCACACAGTTATGGGTAAGGTTACATTTGTGTCATCCAATTATTAAAAGTTACACTTGTGTCACTCAATTATGGGTAAGATTACATTTGGATCACCCTTTATATTTAAAAAATGTATATCAATTTATGTATTAGATTAATTAATAATTTCAAATGAAGTACTCTAGTGTTAACAAGGGTATACAAGGGATTTGGAAGAAAAAATGATGAAATTGATGTATTTTTTAAAATATAAAGGGTGACCCAAATGTAACTTTGCCCATAATTGAGTAACCCAAATGTAACATTTAATAATTGGGTGACCCAAATGTAACTTTATCCATAATTGAGTGACCCAAGTGTAACTTTTAATAATTGGGTGAACCAAATGTAACCTTACCTATAATTGAGTGACCTTCGTTATAGTTTCCCCTTAAAATATATTAAATCAATTGTTTATTATTTTAATATAAACAAAAAAATAATTAAATTAAGAAACTTTATATAAAAATATTAAAAAATAATATATATATATATGAAAAAAACTTTGATACATAGGCCGTGTAAATTTTAGTTTACACGTGCCTTTTAGTTTTAGGGATTAGGATTTTATTTTAGGGTTTAAGGTTTAGGAGTTAGGTTGTAGGGTTTAGAATTTAAGGTTAATGTTTAGAATTTATTGTATAGGTTTTAAGTTTTTATAGCTTCTCGTAGTCATGTACTTGCTTCATGATCGGCTTTTCGTCCGTCATTTGGAATTTTAGCCATTCGCTGACCACATATTTTTTAAGTCATGCATTGTCAAATTCGTACTTCATCTCGAGAGTATCCCAAATCAGCTTGGCACTCTTTTCTTTGTGAAACATATCAAACAATTTGTTTGACATGTGACTCAGCAGGTGACCTCGAACCGTCTTGTTGTCCTATTGGAACTTATCTGTTTTCACTTGGACAACTGCGAGATCTTCATTGGCTATGATGGCATCGACAGCATCAAAGACTGGCTGAGATAGCTGCGGCTAGATCATCACATAGTCAAGGTCGAGTTGCTCAAAGAATATCATTACTCTTTGCAACCACCTCTGGTAATTGAACTCGTCCAGTGCGTCAAGCTTAGAAAGGTCAAGAACAAGCTTGCTCGATTGGTTCGTCATTTGTAGTAAAATCTATTTCTAAATTGTTGGAATATATACCGCAAAACAGGGCGTTAGCACTGAATGGGAATTAAATAACAACCGAAATGAAACTTAAACCGTGTCGTGGTAAACACCACTGCCTTAGAAACAGATTCACCTCAACTGGTGTAGTTGCTGCTACAGACAGATTGTCCCTCGAGGTTAACACAGACTTTTTGAAGTATGTACACCCAAACTTCAAAGTGGAAATGATGACACTTCTCTTCTTGATCGGAAAACTTAGAAAATATTGGAAGTAGAGAGTGTTTTTAAGAAAACGTTGTAGTTCAGTGTATGGAAAATGAGATGAGAGAGGCTCGTATTTATAGTTGAAAATTAGGGTTAAAATCGTAAAATTGCGTTCAAGATAAGACAGAATTAAACCCTGTAATTATGTCATTTAAAATACATTTTAAAAATGTTGTGAAACAGCTGTAACATCTGTTGTATTGCTGGTTGAATGTGGACATGAAACAGTCCAGGTTTAACACGTTTTGAACACTGAAAATATGTTTAAAGGATAGTTGTAAAACCAGTACTAAAACGTGCTTAATTATCTGTCAAAACCGTTTCAGATAATTGTGTAATTATCCGTTAAACATTCACATAATTATTGTATAAACGTTCAGAATTTCAAGCCATTCGAACTCATTATAAATACAGTAGTCTCAAGGGAAATAATTTTTCCAGTGTTCAGTATTTTTACAAAATAATTCTTCCAAATTTTCTGTAAAAAGAAAGAACGCGCGCAAACGTGTCATCGACAAGAACACGAACACGAATCGAGCCGAGCTGGCCGGACGTCGGCGGCGGCCCGCGCGCGCGTGCGAAGGCCTTGTCTTCTATTCTTCAAAAAGGAAGGCTATAAAGGCCTCTAACCAAACTCAAGGTACTTTCTCACCCAATGTGGGATACTAGGCTTGAGCATTTTCCAGCAATCCCCCACAAATGTGAAAGAATCTTTTAAAAACATAGTGATAAAAATTTGAGTTTTAAAAACACAAGAAGAGCAATAGCGAGATTAGTTGCTTAAGCACTAGTGAACGTATCTAGAACTAGTACATACTGATATGAGCGATTCTTCTCTTAGATAAGTGAACGAATCTGGAACTTTCTAAGATAGGGGTAAACTCATAACACACAACTAACCCTTTCATCCACCGAAATCCTCGATGTGTCGGAAAATATACAAATGTAATCAAATATAGCCATCTGACCTCAGGATTCTAGTAAGTGTATTAGAAAAACAGCCCAATGTTTTCCATAGAAGGTGGCTAATCCTTCTCACTTACGTAGGTTATTTCATCAGGTTTATCTCCACATAAACCACTCAAAAAAAGTTATGAAATAATTAAGAGCTTTTTCTTCAAGCTCATCCTCTCAAAGAATAGGTGAATTCTTCAAGTTCATTTATGAAATGAACCACCCAAACTCTGAGATAAAAATTCATTAAGAATAAAAACTCAACCTCTTTAATCGGTGAACTCAATAAGTTCTTTTCAATAGAACATCCCAAGCTCTTGGGATTGAATTAATTAAGAGTTAAAAACTCATCTTTTCTAGCGGCAAGTTCATTCAGTCCTTCGCGATAGGACTACCCACTCAACTCTGGGCTATGAACTTATTAAGAGTAGTTATTCAACCAAAGTCGGTAAATTCATCAAGTCTTTCTCACTAAGACCACCCAAAACCTGGGCTATGAATTTATTAAGAGTAATAAAACTCAACCTGGGCATGTACATTATTCGTTATAGGGATAAGTAGTAATAAATGTACACTATGAGTACTCTTCATGGTTTCGTTTGACCACATTGAACTTAGATAACTAAGTTGGGTATCCACTATGAATTCCTCAACCAATGGGCTTTAGACCCATCCCCCTCGACAAATCTAGAACCATTTTCCTACTTAATCCTTTGGTAAGTAGATCAGCAAGGTTCATTTCCGACTTCACATACTCTAAAGAGAGTACTCCGTTCCTTATTAAGCGTCTCACTGATTCATAACTTATGCGAATGTGTCTTTTCTTACCATTGTAAGCTTGGCTCTTCGCCACACATATCTCTGCTTGTGAATCACACTGCAAAACAGGGCGTTAGCGCTGATTAGGAATTAAATAACAACCGAAATAAAAATTAAACCGTGTCGTGGTAAACAACACTACCTTAGAAATAGATTCACCCCAACTAGTGTAGTTGCTGCTACAGGCGGATTGTCCCCCGAGGTTAACACGGACTCTTTGAAGTATGTACACCCAAACTTCAAAGTGGAAATAGTGGTACTGCTCTTCTTGATCGAAAACTCAGAAAATATTGGAAGTTGATAGTGTTTTTAAGAAAACGTTGTAGTTCAGTGTGTGGAAAAATGAGCTGAGAGATGCTCATATTTATAGTTGAAAATATGTTCAAGATAAGCCAGAATTAAACCCTATAATTATGTCATTTAAAACACGTTTTAAAAATGCTGTGAAACAGTTGTAATATCTGTTGCAATGTTGGATGAATCTGGACGTGAAACAGTCCATGTTCAACACGTTTTGAACACTGGAAATATGTTTAAAGGATAACTGTAAAAACAGCACTGAAACGTGCTTAATTATCTATCAAAATCGTTTCACATAATTGAGTAATTATCCGTTAAACATTCACATAATTATTCCCTTAATTACTGTATAAACGTTCAGAATTTCAAGCCATTCGAACTCATTATAAATATAGTAGTCTCAAAGGAAATAATTTTTCCAGTGTTCAGTATTTTTACAAAAGAACTCTTCCAAATTTTCTATAAAAAGACAACATGCGCGGACGTGTCTTCGACACATGTTAATACGAACACGAACCGAGCCGGCCGGACGACGGCAGTGGAGCGCATGCGCGAGGGCCTTGTCTTTTATTCTTCAACAAGGAAGGCTATAAAGGCCTCTATATAAACCAAACTCAAGGTACTTTTCCACCCAATGTGGGATATTGGACTTGAGCATCTTCCAACAGTCGATTATATGTTGCTTAGTATTGGAACTTGCGAGTTCGAGATAAATTTAAATTATGATCTATCATATATGAATGAAAATGTATTTTTAAAGGAAATGAATTGTTTTTTGAAAACAAGCCTAGTTTATGACTTTATGATAATTTTATCATCTAGTTTGTTCAACTCTGAAAAGATGTTACTCTATTTTTAAAAGTAAATGAAGATCACACGCTAACAATTAGAAAATTATCTTGTTGACCCTCTAACAAAGGATCATTGCCTTAAAAATTTTATTCAAAAAGTAAAACATTGATGCAAATTTAGTCAATAAGTAAAAGCACCTAATGAGCGAAGATATATATATAGGGATAAGATCTACTTACATGATGTAAAACTCATCTAGTTTTACACTAATCCATGGCCATTGGATGAGTAAAATGGATGGATGAGTTTAAACACTCTTATTTTTTCTTTTTAAAAACCTCATTCTAATTTTACATTAATCCATGGCCATTGGATGAGTAAAATGGATGGATGAGATTAAACACTATTATTTTTTTCTTTTTAAAAATCTCCTTATTTTCATCTTTTAATCTCATCCATCCATTTTACTCATTAAATGACCATGGATTAGTGTAAAACTAGATGGGTTTTACATCATGTAAATAGATCCTAGCCCATATATATATATATAGGTTAAGATCCACTTACATTTTGTAAAACTCAATTACTTTTACATCTTTTTTGGACCATTGGATGAAGGTAATAAATGGCTAAGATTATTTCCTTTTTTTCAAGTGATAATCTTCACATTTTCTACTGTTAATCTCATCTATCTATTTATCTCCATCCAACGGTCCAAAAAAATATGTAAAAGTTTCAAGTTTTACATAGTGTAAGAGGATCTTATCTATCTATATAGGGTTAGGATCCACTTACATGGTGTAAAACTCATTTAGTTTTACACTAATCTATGGCCATTGGATGGGTGGAATGAATGGATGAGATGAAAAGTTGAAAACAAGGATATTTTTAAGGAGAAATACAATATGAGTGTTTAATCTCATCCATCCATTCCACTCATCCAATCTCCAGGGATTAATGTAAAACTAAATGAGTTTTATACCATGTAAGTGGATCACATCTCATGGATGGATGGATGGATGGATGGATGGATGGATGGAAAGACAGATAGATGGATGAATAGATAGATGGATAGACAGATAGATGGATAGACAGATAGATAGATAGATAGATAAACGAGCGAGATAAACGAGCGAATAGATAAACGATAAACGAGCAGATAAACGAGCGAATAAACGAGCAGATAAACGAGCGAATAGAGAAACACGAATAGACGAGCGAAGAAGCGAGCGAGCGAATAGACGAGCGAATAAACGAGCGAATAAGCGAGCGAGTAAACGAGCGAGGTAAGCGAGCGAACGATAGACGAGCGAATACGCGAGCGAGTAAGCGAGCGAGTAACGCGAGCGAGTAAACGAGCGAGTACGCGAGCGAGTACGCGAGCGAGTACGCGAGCGAGTAAACGAGCACGTAAACGAGCGAATAGTAGGCAGTAACGCGAGCGAGTAAACGAGCGAATAAACGAACAAATAAACGAGCGAATAAACGAGCGATACGCACGAGCGAATAAGCGAGCAGTACGCGAGCGACGTAAGCGAGCACGTAAGCGAGCGAGCGAATAAGCGAGCACGAAAGCGAGCAGCGAGCGAGCGAGCGAGCGAGCGAGCGAAAGCGAGCGCGACGCGAGCGAGCGAGCGAATACGCGAGCGAATAAACGAAGCGAGCGAATGAAGCGAGCGAGAAGCGAGCGAGCGAAACGAAGCGAGCGAGCGAGCGAGCGAGACGTAAGCGAGCGAGCGAGCGAGCGAGCGAGCGAATAAGCGAGCGAGCGAGCGAGCGAATAGACGACGAATAAAGCGAGCGAGCGAGCACGAGCGAATAAACAAACGAATAGATAGATAAACGAGTAAACGACGAGATAGACAGATAGATAGAGATAGATAGAGAGATAGATAGATAGATAGATAGATAGATAGATAGATAGATAGATAGATAGATAGATAGATAGATAAGATAGATAGATAGATAGATAGATAGATAGATAGATAGATAGATAGATAGATATAGATAGATAGATAGAGAGAGATAGATAGAGAGATAGATAGATAGATAGATAGATAGATAGACAGATAGATAGAGAGATAGATAGATAGATAGATAGATAGATAGATAGATAGATAGATAGATAGATAGATAGATAGATAGATAGATAGATAGATAGATAGATAGATAGATAGAGATAGATAGAGATAGATAGATAGATAGATAGATAGATAGATAGATAGATAGATAGATAGATAGATAGATAGATAGATAGATAGATAGATAGATAGATAGATAGATAGATAGACAGATAGATAGATAGATAGATAGATAGATAGATAGATAGATAGATAGATAGATAGATAGATAGATAGATAGATAGATAGACAGATAGATAGATAGATAGATAGATAGATAGATAGATAGATAGATAGACAGATAGATAGATAGACAGATAGATAGATAGATGATAGATAGATAGATAGAGATAGATAGATAGAGATAGATAGATAGATAGATAGATAGACAGATAGATAGATAGACAGATAGATAGATAGACAGATAGATAGATAGACAGATAGATAGATAGACAGATAGATAGATAGACAGACAGATAGATAGATAGATAGATAGATAGATAGATAGATAGATAGATAGATAAGATTCTTTTACACTATGTAAAACTTGAAAGTTTCACACCTTTTTTAGACCGTTGGATGAAGGTAAATAGATGGATGAGATTAACAGTAGAAAATATGAAGATTATCACTTGGGAAAAAAGAAGATATGGAAATAATCTTAGCTATTTATTATGTAACACCCTAAAAATCGGCTTAGTTGAAATTGGGTTTCGACGATCAAAAATCCAACATCAAAAAGTCAAACCATTGCATTAACTTTTGACCAAGTGGTTAAATATTCAAATATTAAACCCTAATTTAGTATTATTATTGACCAAGAACTATATTGAAAGTGTTGGGCTTGTACGTCATCAACCGAGTGCCAAGAGGGGGTGAATTGACTTTGTGATGGAAGTGGTGGAAGCAAATGGAAATTAAAAATTAGACACAAGGACTTTTAGTGGTTTGACTTTCTAACCAAAGTCTGCATCCACTACCTTAGCTCCTCACTAAGGATTTTCCCAAATTCACTTTTGAATTTCTTTTTTTTCAAGGATCAAGAGTAACCTTTACACTTATTCAGAACTTATACCCCAAAGCTTTGAGAAACTCTTTTTCTAGAGGAAATACAAATAAGAAAACTTAAGAAAACCTCACAAGGCTGAATAGTTTTCACACTAAAGAACTCACTCAAAACGTAAAACACTTGAGCAATATTGACAATTTGGCTCACAAGTGTTTTCTACAAAGAATATGACAATTTTGGCACAAATATAATTTCTCTATACAAAGAATGTTGGTAGTCGTTTCTATATCTTCCATGGATGCTTGAACACTTCTTTTAAACCCTCTAATGAGCTTGTGACCGTTACTAGCCGTTGAGGTTGGCTTAGAGTCGTTGGAAGCCATTAAACCGTTGGAAGTCAAACTATTGTAGGGGTTTCAAAACCTGTTTCTCAGGTCTGGTTTTCAGGCCTTACTGGATTCGAAACCACTTATAGGGGGTTTCAAAACCTACATTAAAAACTTGCTAAAATTTGACTCTAAAAGATATATTCGATATAGAAAAAATCAAAACATTTTAAACATATTTTTCAAATTTTTTAGACTTTGAAATTTTTTTGAAATGTGGCGAAAGAGCCAAAGCCGAGTCAAGAAGATTGAGAGCTGAAGCAACATCTTCTTCTCATTGCATTGCGATGAGACACTTGGCATCCTTAATGTACTTGTCTACAAGCTGCGTAGAATCCCCATTTTCAGAAATTAACAAATGCAACTTTGTTGAAGACATGATCAAAATTGAAGGCTTTAAATGTTTTACCTTCCTATTGGTAAGCCACCAGTGCTTCTTCTGATCATAACCACTCAAACATGGAGAAACAGCCATGGGGTTGTTTGTCTTTGCTACCATACTTGATGAGGAAGAATCATGAAGCTTCATTCTCCTTTTGCTTTCTTGGCACATTTTTATATACATATATAGAGAGAAATAGAAGAAAGAGAGAGAGAAAAAGAGAGAGAGAGAGAGGGAGAGAGAGAGAGAGGAAGGGGTTGGGTTTATATCTGAATTGATGAGAGTAGTAAATAAGGGAAAGGTGGGGGAGAAAACAAACAACAAAGCCTTAAGCAAACAGAAAATTATGGAAAATTTGGGCAGCTTTGACCTCAATGAAAGCTTCATAGCTGCCACCATTCCACACTAGATGCTCTCTCTTCACTCTGATATTTGGGTTGGGTTAACACTTAACAAAGCTGCTTCTGGATTCTAATTTTAGAAATTTGGTATTAAACTCGGATAATTTAGACAAAAGTCTATTAAAATCAAGTTTGTTGATTGAGTTTATTTAATCGATATATTTTGATTAACTTAGTTTAACTAATTCACTTTTAGACATTTGTTAATTGGTCGTATATCCATATTATTCATCTTATATAAATTCAAATTTATACTTAATTTCAGAATGTAAATATATCTCTACTTAAAAAATATAATTCACTTTCGATTTTGAATGTATTGAGAGAACCAATTAAAATATAGATAAACTGCAATGGAAGTCACTCAATTATGGGTAAGGTTATATTTAGGTCACCCAATTATTAAAAGTTACATTTGGGTCACACAGTTATGGGTAAGGTTACATTTGTGTCATCCAATTATTAAAAGTTACACTTGTGTCACTCAATTATGGGTAAGATTACATTTGGATCACCCTTTATATTTAAAAAATGTATATCAATTTATGTATTAGATTAATTAATAATTTCAAATGAAGTACTCTAGTGTTAACAAGGGTATACAAGGGATTTGGAAGAAAAAATGATGAAGTTTATGTATTTTTTAAAATATAAAGGGTGACCCAAATGTAACTTTGCCCATAATTGAGTAACCCAAATGTAACATTTAATAATTGGGTGACCCAAATGTAACTTTATCCATAATTGAGTGACCCAAGTGTAACTTTTAATAATTGGGTGAACCAAACGTAACCTTACCTATAATTGAGTGACCTTCGTTATAGTTTCCCCTTAAAATATATTAAATCAATTGTTTATTAATTTAATATAAACAAAAAATTAATTAAATTAAGAAACTTTATATAAAAATATTAAAAAATAATATATATATATATATATATATATATATATATATATATATGAAAAAAACTTTGATACATAGGCCGTGTAAATTTTAGTTTACACGTGCCTTTTAGTTTTAGGGATTAGGATTTTATTTTAGGGTTTAAGGTTTAGGAGTTAGGTTGTAGGGTTTAGAATTTAAGGTTAGTGTTTAGAATTTATTGTATAGGGTTTAAGGTTTAAGGTTTAGTCTTTTAGGGTTAGGGTTAGGAATTTAGGATTTAAGTTTTTATAGTGTAAATACACAAACTTATTTGGAATTTTAGCCATTCGCAAAAGATAATCAAACAATTGGGTTAAAAGTCTTCTTATCAGTTCTGACTTAGACACTCAAGTGCAAAAGATCTTTTCATTTGGCGAATAGCGTGGCCCCTACCTCTTTAAGAGACACCTCATCTCCTCATGTCACATATTGCCCCTTCATGTTTGGGCTTTAACAATCTTTGTCAATATTAAGATAATCATTTGCATCAAAAACCTTGCAGTTTGAACTTGATTTTTGAATAAGAATCATTTTGTTTATTCAAAAAATGTCAGTTTGCTAACCGATACTTTAATGAATGATGCATTTTTAATTTAATATATAGGACTTGGAAACCCATAATTTGTGAAGAAAAGAAAAAGAATGGGATCCCTTGGATATCAAATGCGATAGTGTCTTAGATTTAACTCCAGTGATCATTTGCTTACCTTTGAATGTTGTGGCAATATTGAAGTTGTGATATCTTTCTCAAATGGCTCGGTTCATCTTCATGATTATGGTATTTGCTTGATCCGTTTGAAAACTAATCTTTCTAGTTTTCAATATTTTTTCTCCTCTTATAATCACCCCTTTGAGAATTCAGGGTGTAAATGTAAATTGAAAATTAATTACAATTAGGATTGTGTAAGTATCTTATAAGATCCATCTCTGACGCTAGGGTATTGAACATGTGAAATCTAGTTTCTTATTAGATTAGTTCTTCCCCCCACAGCTCCATCAGGATGTTTCGAGACTTATTCAATTGTTCATTGACTTTAAAAATTTATTTCTAATGCTGGGTATTGAACATGTGGAATCTGGTTTCTTATTAGATTTGTTCTTCCACACAGCTCCACCAATTGTTCGTTTTTTGACAAGTTTTTTTTTCTTTTTCTTGTTTTTTCAAGTGTTAAACGAATTCTCAAATTTAAGCAACTTCATCGGTCTATCCTAAGAGAATTTTTAATCATTGAACATTATCAAAGGAGTAATAGTCGTACTTCTTGCGCTTTACCATTGGAGCGGACTGAGTAAGAAATCATACCTCATCGTGATCACAACATTC
Source organism: Hibiscus mutabilis (assembly GCA_019671005.1). Classification (NCBI taxonomy): domain Eukaryota; kingdom Viridiplantae; phylum Streptophyta; class Magnoliopsida; order Malvales; family Malvaceae; genus Hibiscus; species Hibiscus mutabilis. Next base: position 14,461,105 of record CM033749.1, on the reverse strand, counting down.
AATTGATCTTTGCATTCGAATCAATGTCACAACAGGCATGTGATATCCAAGGACCTTCAGAGATTCATTAATGGCATTTTGGTCATTTTGCCCTTACTTTTTATATTAAATTAATTATTTTGGATAAAATAAAACAAGTGTTGTGATCCTATTGGTTATAACTAATGGGAAAATTGGTCATTACACTATTAATGGAGATTTTTATATTGATTTTTAAGAATAAAATGCCATTTGTCATGTTAATTTAATGAAGAAGAAGCTAGAATTTCTCCCATCTTCTTCCTCCATTTACGAAATACCATAGCAAGGTAAGAAAAAAATTTTGATTCAATTTTTAGCATGATTCGATTGGTTTTTGGTTTAAGACATGAAATAGAGAATTAATCTCCATTGAATTCTCTTTCATTTGGTATAATTTTTTAGTAGTTTCCATGTCTATATGTTGAGTTTAGGGATTAGGGTTTATGAAGAACAAGTTGGATTTTTATGTTTTATGGATTCTTTTGATTAAATATGATGTTGTGATGTTGTTTCAAGCTTGCAAATAGTGAAAATTCCATGAATTATGATGTAGGTTGAATTTGGGAAAATGGAAAAATTAGGGGAAACTCTTGCAAAATTTTTATTTGAAGTGAGAATGATGTTAGAAGCTTAAATATGTTGTTTTGAGGTTGAATTCATGCTTGAATCAAAATGTAAAGTTTGGTCAAAGTGACCTTTGGTATTCGGCTATGGTAGAAAATATTAGGAAAATTATGGAAAATTTTCCTAAGGTTATAAATGGTGTAAGGATGATTTTGTAAGCTTTATAAAATTATTTGGACTAATGTGGAAGTTTATAAAGTGTTGAGGATTAAGTTGTAAATTTGGGAAGTTTAGGGGTTTGGTTATTAAGCTTGTTTTTGAAGTGTATTGTGTTGGAAAATTAAGTTAAAGTGACTAGAAGGTTGATTTTGAAGTTGTGTTAACTTTGGGGACCAATTTGAAATTTTAGCAATTTCAAGGACTAGTTTGTAAATTTTTAAAGTTTGAGTCCTCAAGTGTAAAGAATGAGAAATGTAAGGTTTGGACTTGAAAATGTTAGTTGGAAGTTTAAAAAGAGTCCTTAGGACTGAAATGAATATTTTGGAAAGTTAAAGAATTATTAGGAAATATTATTCCTAATATGTATCAATGCTAGTATGATACTAACATGCACTTTGAATGATATGTGTTGTTGAAATGTTGTGTAGATCGTAATCGGGATACAAGCAAGGCTGCTGATAAAGATAAAATTCAAGAGTAAGGTTGGAAGTAATAGTACAGCTTTTAGTGAGGCAAAGGTGAATGCAATCTTATTTATTTTAATTATGATACGAGGAAGACTTGTGATAAGTCAACCTCAAATGTTGAAAGAAAAGGATTTGATTTATATTAAATGGTTTTGAATGGTTTTGTGAATGATTTCGGGTATGAATTGCCCTATGCATATTTTTATATGTTAAAATTATTGATTTTGATCCATTGATATTATCGAAATGAATGAAAGGTTCATAATAGTGAATTGTGCAAAAAGCCCATTGTATGATTATTGAGTCTTGGTATATTGGCATGCCAAAGAGGTGGAGTATATCGATATAATATTACTGTTAAATTATAGCAATGATACAGTGAGCTGTGTTTTACAGCTATGACCTATCGGTTAATACTGTTGTTAAGTTACAACGGTGATACAGTGAGTTGTGTTCTACAACTATGACCTATCATTATTATTGATGTCGTTAAGTTACGGTAGTGTTTACATTGATACATTGACATTGATACATTGATATAGATACATTGATATATTGTTTTATTATGGCACAACAAATTGGTTGATGTCAGCACATGTGCATACTCATCATTGACTCACATACCATGTATTCTCATCCATAGTACATTGGGCTATATTGAAATTGAAAGTACAATGGATCGTATTGATATAACATGTATTGTATATATATATATGAATATTGAGATTTTTACAGGTTACGAAAAAGAGGAATGGTTTTGATAAGTCGGTATTTATAATTTTCAAATCCTTTTTTATAGTTATATTGCACTTTATTTATTTCCATTATTACTTTGCAAAGAAATTTTTTAATTATTTTTACATTGCCTCACTAAGTATATACTTAGCGTGTGATTGTTTCACGCGTAGATATTAAGGAGCACAAGGAGTAAGGAGCAGCAGAGGACATCATCATATTTTGGAAAGCCAAAAATCAGTATCAGTATGACATCTTTGATGTTATCTTTTGATATTACTAGTTGGCATGTATATTTATTAATGTTTTGGTTGCTCTAATATGTAAGTGGTTAAAAAAGAGATAGTATAGTTGTATTTTATTTACTATCTAAATGATTTTTATTTTAGGCAGTTTTAAGTAGTTTTATTAGTCATATGGTTTAGAAATGAACTGCCTAGTTGCTGCTTAAATCTAGGTTCGAATTTAACTTAAAAATACTAGTTTTAAATTTTACTCGAATAAATATTCTTTTAGAAAATGGTAAATTATTTATATTTTAAAGAAACAAAATTTTATCAATATTGAATTAAGAACAATTGAACAAGTGTCATGTGACATCTCTAACTCGTAATCAGTGATGGATACGGTAAATGGGTGTTACAGATATTGTGGCCCGGGATTCTTGCATGATACTCACACTTAGCCTTAGGGTCAAACTATGATGGATAAAGAGGTTGCATCAAAGTAAGGTGATAAGGGCGAACCAAGTCTGCCTCTAAAAGCTTGGGGTATAGCTCATTGTAAGTTATGGGTAGATGAGTGAAAACTTCTTCTTTCCTAGGTTCCCTTCGACCGAGCCCTTGTGAAGTTGTTGCAACTGGCTTTGGTGTGATCATGACGTTACTCGGGCATGAGTACTCACATTGCTCACCATATTGTCTCTTTTCTTCAGGTACTTTTGAAGATTTTCCCAGTTTTAAGCTTGTCGCTCTTGAAAGCAACCTCAATGGATTCTGCCGTGTTCACGAATTAAGAAAACCCTAAGGATACTGTGCTGATCATTTTCTCATATAGTGGACCTTGCAGTGTGTCCACAAACATGCGAGTGATTTCACTCTCCATGATGGGCGGCTGAAGTTGCGCCGCGATGTCTGTCCATCTTTGGGCATACTATCTGACACTCTCATTTTGCCCATGAGTCAAACCCTAAAGCAATGTTCTATTTGGGACCATGTCCTTCACGTACTTGTATTGCTTGATAAAGATTCTCTACAGATATTTTCATGACTTCACATTTGTCCGGCTTAGTTGTGCGTACCAACAGGCAGCTGCCCCGGTCAAGCTATCTTGGAAGCAATAAATAAGAAGCTTTTCATTCTTCAAGTGTGCCGCCATCTTACGACGATACATAGTCAAGTGGGCTGAAGGACAAGTGGTCCCATCATACTTCTCAAAGTCTGGCACCTTAAACTTGGGCAGGATGACCAAATCAGATACCAAGCTCAATTTATAAGCATCAATTTCGTAGTCATTAGTTACTTGCATCGAGTTGACTTTTTCTTCTATTTGAAGGCGTTGTTCCTCAAACTTCTTTTCAAACTCCCTTTTCAGTCTTGTCTCTATCACATTCATCAGATTAGAGAATGGTATATCCTCATCAACATCATTCTCGAAACTATGCCTCATGTCGACCGGGTTGCTAGTAGATGCCCCGGCTATGTGGACACTCTTTAGAACTGATCCCTCCGGTTGAACCTTCGTGTGAGATGTGTTTCTTGCTAGGTATTCTATATTGGAACGTTCATTGAAAATATGGGTTTTTCCATCATCTCTCTTTTCTAGCAGAGCAGTGACGTGAGCTATGATCTCCTCCTAAGATCTTTCGATCCTCGACTCGATACTGTTCAAGCATTTCTCTTGTCTGTTTACGACTTCTCGACACTAGCCAATCTATCTTGTCGTACGAGTGCAAAATGGTTGCGATTTAAACTTACTGCCATGAGATTCCCACTATTAATCTCATGGTTTAATTAATTCATACGAAATACATGCTATGAGATGCATGTAATGAAAAATAAAATGCAAAAATGTATGAAAATAAAGGTATTGATTCCTTTGGTGGTCACCCTTGAGCAACTCTCATTGGATTGGAAAAGAGTCTCGCTATAAAGGAGGTAGACGATCTTCCTAGCCTCGAACCTATCTTTGAATTCTTCGAGGGCTCTGATTAGTTGAGAAAATTTTTTGTTCCCGAGGTAATAAAAGGATAGAGTGATTCAGCTTCAACGCCTAGAGTCTTCATATACCGGGCTGCCTCTTGAATAAGTTGACTAGCAACATAAAGGCGCCTAAATAATCTCTAACAGTTGTTTCAAGTCAGGCACTGACTGGCTTCGAACTCGAGAAATCTGATATAACTTTCTCGAACCTTTTTTTGATCTTGAAATTCCTCCTAGTGTAGGTCTGCCTTGGTATGCTCCAATGGTCATTTGGCAAATGGTCATCTCAAATCATTTGGCTGACTTCAAAGCAATGTTGAATTCCCGAGCAAGTCTCCTCCTTTTTGAGAAAAACTCTCATCCATGATGAAAGATCTCTAATTGGGCAAACCACCCGAACCAACACCTTTATGTCATGCCATGTTGATGCAAGCAATATATGTGCAAAATGAAACACAAAAGAAAAGGTTAACGTTGGATAAAGAAATAAAACGAAAAAACAGAACAAACCTATATACATGATCTAAAACACCTAGGTTATCCACATGGCTCTAAAAGATGTGGGCTGGCTATGTTCTCTATATGCAGTTTTGGTACTAAAAAAGTAGCCGAACTGTTCTCGCTATCCCCTTCTAAGGGTAGCAAGACCCTCGATCATTACCCATTATAGGCCTCTTTCAATCGAGTTCAATTTAGGGGGACCCATTCGCTATGTCCATACGGGAAAATAATATTCCCTCAAAAACATAGGGTACTTGAGCCCCGAAGATACTTACTAGGCCCATACGAAGGAACAATATTCTCACGAAATCACTAGTGTTTCGCCCCACTTAAAGAGACAGGTTTAAATGCCAAATTTTAAATGTGTTAAAATAAACTCACATTTATAAACAGATACTAATTTAATTGTCACTTTAATTCACAACTTCTGATATTACTTAAGCGGTAATTATTTTTCAAAAGGCCTGACTCTCTTTTATTTTAAAAACAAAAACCAGTCCCTAGCGGAGTCGCCAGCTGTTGCGACCCTTTTTAAATTTAATGATCAAAATTTGAATTTAATGAAAACTTTTTTAAAAAAACATTTGATTTAAAAAAGTGAGAAAATAGTTAATATTTAAAAATTTTGACTTCATATAAAAATGGTTGGAAAATGGGGAAATTTTGTCTTATTTTTGAAAACAAAATGTGGGAGTCGCCATCGATCGTTTTAAAAGGGGTAGACCGGAAACCAAAAGTGAAACCAGAGGCAAAAACGGGTTCGTGAGCCAGTTACGGATGGGGAAGGATTAGCACCCACACTCCGCCCAAAAATTGGTACCAAAAAAGAATTACCGCTTTTTAATACTAAATTTTCCAAATTAAAGTGACATTTAAATCAAAATTTAGTTATACATGCAAGTAAATTTTAAGGGCCCTATTATTCAAGAATAAACCGAAAGACTACTACCACTATGCTTGGTACTAACCCCGTTTACTCTCGAATGACAAAGGCACCACATTAACAGTTAATACGTTGGTGTGCAACATAAAACATGGTAAGAAAATACAAACAAGGCAACATGGATCAAACATGCATGCAAAACAAAGACAAAATGCATGTACATTGATGTAATAACACATATAAGATATATCATATAAAATATACAATATACAATATATATCACATATAATCTATACATAAATACATTAAAAACCGAGTGTTAACATAAAACTGCATGTATATAATATAATAATATATATAGAAACCATATTATATAAAAACATAAAGATATAGCGATATATATACGTAAATTTATGATAGTATATAAAAAAACACACATATTACGTATATATGAACTAAAAAAGGGGTTATATCACAGCAACCAAATACATATATATAATAATAATCAATATAGACTACTTTATATATACAAACATTTACATATATAGGAGACCGAAATAACATACGATCCGACGAACATTAATCATATAAAATGAGTAAATAAATGAATAAAGGGCTACAATTAAATTAAAGTAAAAAAGAGTGCTGGAAATTGAATATGCATGATGCAAAGAGGTAAATATACCACTGGACAAAGGCCAAATTAAAATAAAACAGAAATTAAAAGGGTGAAAGGGTGATTGAACCATTAAAACTGGCTTAAGTTTAAAATAAGGGCAGAAATAAAAGATCTTGGAAACTTAGAGGGACCGCAGGGAGGTTTTCAAAATGCAGAAGGGTTTAAAAATTGTTTTGAAAACACGGAGGGACTCCAATGGGATAAACCATTTGAAATAGCAATTTGATTTGGAGATAGGGATGAGATTGAAAATGAAATTAAAAGGACAAAGACTTAGAGCGTAGTTTTGAAAGACGGAGACCCTCTTGACGCGTAATAAGACCGGGGAGTAGGGATTTATGGTGCAAAAACAGCATTTAAAAAAAAAGACTAGTATAAATGATATTTCTTTGGCCAACATCGAACTCTTTTAGCCATTTTGAAAATTTTTAGATAAACACTCCCCCTTTTAAACCAAAGACTCTCTGTTAGGGTTCTTCCTCGCCCAAAAAATGTCGTGTTGGCCGCTGCTATTCGGCGTCGGCAACCCTAAAAAACTCAAAAAGCCTCATTTTTTGCGTTTTAAAACCAGATTTGGGGTTGAACATTTTAAAAAAAACAAGTAACCCCCTTTTTATAAAAAACAGAGGCAAAGTTCTCATTTGTTTCAATTTGAGACCAGGCTCCGCTTCCCCTTTCACCGGCTCACCGAGATAGCACAGAGACCAAGAATTATCACCGGCGAAGAGAGATGAACGACCGTTTCTACGAATCAAAGGTAAAACCCTCACCCCTCTAATTTTTTTTGCCTTTTTCTTTTTTGATTTTATGCATCCAATAGAAAAAAGACAATACCTTGAAAATGGTTTTTGTATTTCCCTGGATCCTTCCCGAAAGAATTATATCTCCTTAGGGTTTGATTTTTATACCCAATATTGCATCAATTTTAGAAAAAGAAATAATCAAATCCTAATAAACCCTATTGGTTGTTGATGTGTACATTTTGGCTAGATTCATGTGTTGCACTGCCACTGACATCTGATTTGTTGCTGGTTCTAATTTTTTGAGTCTTTTGCTTCTATTTGTATATTATGTGGCTTTGACATTATTGTTGTTGTTGCATGTTCCGTGGCCGGAGGAGGGGACCAACAAAGGACGGCCGACGTGGCGGTGGAGGACAATAGTGACAGTCATCTACGCGCGCATGGTAGGCTATTTGAGAGCGAAGGAGTCGCGCGTAGAGAGCTGGGGATCACGCGTGAGCGTTTTAGGCTCTGAAAGGTTCTTCAGCTTCATCCGAGTCGTGCGATGAATTCCCGATCCAACGGTCATGATGCAATGCGGCGTTGGGGAAAATGACTATTCCTTAGGGTTTCCCTTGATGTTGCAATCTGGACTGTTAGATCAAGGGCCAGATCTAACAGCCATGATTGGCTGCGTGAGAAGCATAAGATAGAGCATTAGGGTTTTGGTCCGATATTAGGGTTTAATTAATTTTGGGCTCTAAACGGGCTAAGCTTGTAATAAATGTTTTTGGGTTTTTTAAAAATATTTGTAAATGGACTTTTAGATAATTTAAACTTGTGCTTTATATATTTAGTATTATTTTATTTTTTTAATTTTTATTTTTGTTTAATAATAATATAATAATAATAATTTAAATATAATAATAAAATAATATAATGATATAATGATAATAATAATAATAACGAAAGGATAATAATAGAAATAATATAATATAATATAATAATAACCGAAATTAAAAGATAATGAATATAGTTATAATAATAGTTAATAATCATAGTAATAGAACTTGGTAATAATAATAAGACAAATAATTATGATGATAAATACGATGATGTTATATATATCTTAGTATTGATAAGGAAAGAAGTCTAAGTTGTTAAATATAATTAAAAACCCCAAAAAAAATTAGTGATTACAATTTACGAGGTCATTCTTTATAGTTTGCTTCCGTTTAGAACGATTTTGCGTTCTTAGAATCTTGAAAGAGCTTGATCTTTCGAAATGAAAAATAAAATTTACTTAGTCGTTTATCTAAAAAACATTAACTAAGACCGTGCGATTTGTTAGCTCGAAATTATAGCCCGTGACAAAAGCATGAGGTGGAAGCAGCAAATAAAATAAATCTAGTGGAATGTCAGTCCGTGGATAAACAAAAACCAGATAAGACAGATAAAAGAAGCCAAAACTCTGTTAGCTTCTCGCTTATTTTTTATTTTTCCTGGCGATATTCAGAAAGTACAAAAGAAATCAATTGAAATATCGGAAACAATAGACACTCAGTAATGGGGAAATTTATTTCTATACAAGTAGTAAATATAGCATAAGAGAAGAGAAAAGAGGATGACAAAATTTTCCGGCAGATATGACACGAGAAATTTACATACAAGGAAAATGAACCAGAGACTCTTCTGCCCTTTTTTAATCAACAGCTGAGTGCTTAATATTTCACTTGAAGTGGACGATTAAACCCGACTCCTGACAATAGATTCCCGACCGCAGTTAGATCCCTGCAAAATACACCTTGGACCACGTTTGTATTCGAACATTTTGAAGAATCCTGACTTGTTTCAGGTTCCGATTTAGAGTTTCCATAATGTGTTTGCTGCGCCTGAATTGCTGCCTGTGCCACTTGTAAAGCAGCCGCAGCTTTCTTCCTTTGCCTCTCGGCCGCTTCTTCATTCATGATCGTAGACATAACACTGGCATAACCCTTTTGAAGCAATCTGTAAAGGAGCAAAGCCGACATCTTGGCTCGGTCTTTAACAGAGTCGAGATCACGGTCGTCTGCGAACTCGCAGCGGTCGATAAAGTTTGTAGCTTTATCCGGCTTGTGTCGTAAACAGAGTAGCAAATGAGCCCTCTGTAGTTCAGACCTGGAGCAGCACAACTTAAACCAATCAATGCATGGTAATCAACGTTTCCGGTCTCCCCTGAAGCAACCCTTTGTTTTAATTGTTGAATTTTAGTCGTTAAGGCACATAGTTTCCCGGGAATCTCCGTGTATCTTACATTGTGACGCTTCCAGGCCGGACCTGGAAGCTTTCGATCCCGCAGGATCGAATTGTAGAGTAGTTTTAAGTGTTCGATATCGTGTAAACAGTCCGGTAAACAGCGGATGGTCTCCAGAAGGGAGGCTCTGGCGTCGAGCGCTTCGATGCAAGTCGGGTCGAGGGCGAGGGTTTTGTTACAATCGGAGATGAATCGGCTATGCGACCCGAGGCCTTGTAAGCGTATGATCGATGCATGTAACACTCCGAAAGGAAGCCTTGAGGTGCAGGGCGGCGACCGTCGACGATTTTGGAGAAATGACGGATGGCTTCGGAGTAAAGACCGGCGTCCAACGCGGCAATGGCGGCGGTTCTGCGGCGGATGAGGAGCTTGATGTGGGAGAGAAGTTGGGCAATGTTTTCTGATTCGGAGAGAGAGGTGGGGCTCCGTGGAGGCGTTGTGGCGGCTGCAGGAGAGTAGATGGTGTGGAGGGAGAAGCTATCGTCGGACCAACAAATGCTTTCACGGCGGAACGCGGCGGAAGCGAGGCGTTTTCCCGTTTGGAGGAGAACCATGGCGTCCTCCATTAAGCCTATATGGCTACACGCTTGGCCGAGCACCAAGTACCTCCATTTCCCTTCTTTCTCACCGTTTTTAAACAACCCGGCCATGACTTTCTTCTTCAAATCCGAAACAGAGAAGCATTTGAAAGACGGATCCGATTCAGACCCCGGTGAGTCAGAGGACGAGTCACTAGAAGGAAGAAGCTTGACTCGCTCCCTGGACAACTGTTGAGACGAGTTATCAGAGGAAACCGAATCAGAATCCTCGGTTGACATTTTGAGACTGGGAATATAATCCTGAAGCAAATCAACAACGTCCCTAAACCGCCTCAGAAACAGCAAAGATTTGGCTTTGAGTCCAAGAGCAATCTCCAAACGAGGCGAAAGAGCCAAAGCCGAGTCAAGAAGATTGAGAGCTGAAGCAACATCGTCTTCTCCCTGCGTTGCGATGAGACACTTGGCATCCTTAATGTACTTGTCTACAAGCTGCATAGAATCCCCATTTTCAGAAATTAACAAATGCAACTTTGTTGAAGACATGATCAAAGTTGAAGGCTTTAAATGTTTTACCTTCCTATTGGTAAGCCACCAGTGTTTCTTCTGATCATAACCACTCAAACATGGAGAAACAGCCATGGGGTTGTTTGTCTTTGCTACCATACTTGTTGAGGAAGAATCATGAAGCTTCCTTCTCCTTTTGCTTTCTTGGCACATTTTTATATACATATATAGAGAGAAATGGAAGAAAGAGAGAGAGAGAGAGAGAGAGAGAGAGAGAGGGGTTGGGTTTATATCTGAATTGATGAGAGTAGTAAATAAGGGAAAGGTGGGGGAGAAAACAAACAACAAAGCCTTAAGCAAACAGAAAATTATGGAAAATTTGGGCAGCTTTGACCTCAATGAAAGCTTCATAGCTGCCACCATTCCACACTAGATGCTCTCTCTTCACTCTGATATTTGGGTTGGGTTAACACTTAACAAAGCTGCTTCTGGATTCTAATTTTAGAAATTCGGTATTAAACTCGGATAATTTAGACAAAAGTCTATTAAAATCAAGTTTGTTGATTGAGTTTATTTAATCGATATAATTTGATTAACTTAGTTTAACTAATTCACTTTTAGACATTTGTTAATTGGTCGTATATTCATATTATTCATCTTATATAAATTCAAATTTATACTTAATTTGAGAATGTAAATATATCTCTACTTAAAAAATATAATTCACTTTCGATTTTGAATGTATTGAGAGAACCAATTAAAATATAGATAAACTACAATGGAAGTCACACAATTATGGGTAAAGTTATATTTAGGTCACCCAATTATTAAAAGTTACATTTGGGTCACACAGTTATGGGTAATGTTACATTTGTGTCATCCAATTATTAAAAGTTACACTTTTGTCACTCAATTATGGGTAAGATTACATTTGGATCACCTTTATATTTAAAAAATGTATATCAATTTATGTATTAGATTAATTAATAATTTCAAATGAAGTACTGTAGTGTTAACAAGGGTATACAAGGGATTTGGAAGAAAAAATGATGAAATTGATGTATTTTTTAAAATATAAAGGGTGACCCAAATGTAACTTTGCCCATAATTGAGTAACCCAAATGTAACATTTAATAATTGGGTGACCCAAATGTAACTTTATCCATAATTGAGTGACCCAAGTGTAACTTTTAATAATTGGGTGAACCAAATGTAACCTTACCTATAATTGAGTGACCTTCGTTATAGTTTCCGCTTAAAATATATTAAATCAATTGTTTATTAATTTAATATAAACAAAAAAATAATTAAATTAAGAAACATTATATAAAAATATTAAAAAATAATATATATATATATATGAAAAAAACTTTGATACATAGGCCGTGTAAATTTTAGTTTACACGTGCCTTTTAGTTTTAGGGATTAGGATTTTATTTTAGGGTTTAAGGTTTAGGAGTTAGGTTGTAGGGTTTAGAATTTAAGGTTAGTGTTTAGAATTTATTGTATAGGTTTTAAGGTTTAGAATTTACGGTTAGGGTTAGGAATTTAGGATTAAGTTTTTATAGTGTAAATACACAAACTTATGTAAAATTAATTTTACACGACATGTATATCAAAGTTTTACCATATATATATATATATTATAATTTATTTGATTGAGTTTGATATACAAGTTAAATGACATCAACACATTACAATATCAATAAAATATTAAGAGTAAAAAATAAAAAAAATAATCTTTAAAACTTATCCACTTCATCAAAATCCCCGCCACTTAAATTTTAACTTTTAATTTTAATTAAGAATTTTTTGATATATTGTTTATCTGTGTAAAAAATTTATACAAGCATACTTATTCTAACTTTAGAATTAAAAATCTGTATATTTAATCTTAAACCTCTAAACTTTAAACGATAAATTTTAACTTTAAACTTAAATTTTAAATTTCATAACCTAAATGTTCAAAAAAATCATATTACCTAAAATTTTAAACTAACCGCTTTTGTGTTCAAAGTATGATTTTTTAACTTTAAGTGCTTAAAGTATTTTTTTTGTAAAAATAGGTGTCCAAAGTTTCAAAAGTTATAAATTTAGGTGCATGACCGTTAATGGGTATTAAATTTTTTTAATCAATCAATGCTTGACACGTGACATATTTGGGGTACCTAAAATTATAACTTTTGAAACTTTGGGCACCTATTTTTACAAAAAAATACTTTATACACCTAAAACTATAACTTTTGAAACTTTGGGCACCTATTTTTACAAAAAAATACTTTATACACCTAAAACTATAACTTTTGAAACTTTGGGCACCTATTTTTATAAAATATTACTTTAGGCACCTAAAATTCAAAAAAGATATATTTTGAGCACATATTTTTCATTTAAGCCATAAAAATTATCTAGTCTCTTTTTCTTTTCTTTTTTAACTATTGATATTCGATTAATCCGGATCAAATTTTATAAAAATCTTATATGAGGACGACCATCACAATCCAGTATTCAACATAAGAATTTAATATAAAATGACTATTATTTTGAATATTATTTTTAACATAAAATTTAATATAAAATTCTTTTTCATTAATATAGATTTGAATGTGAAACATTTATATATTCAACGTACCAACTCATCATTATGACAAGCTTTAGATTTTAAAATTATTTTTCGAATCCAAATTCCTAATAATATTCTCTAAACTTAAATAAACATACTCATTATTCAGAATCTAAATCTAATAAAAAAAATTTAAACTCAAATTACAATATTCCTCTAATCTAAATCCATTGAAATTTAACACGAATGTTAAATCAATGGATATTCTTTATTTTTAGGTTAAGTCAATTAATAAATAACGTAGTTATTATTTAACAAATAATCAATTAATTTAATAGGATGAAATATTAAATTATTTAAATAAAATTAAAAGTTCAAATTTTGACATTGTAAATAAAATAATTGAATTCAGAGGTTAAACCGATTAATGCATGAATCTGACCGGATAGAACCGTTGAAAAAACGGGTTGAACTACAAAATGGCCCCAAAAGATGAGTTGAAAAGGTAGAGAGAGAGAGTGTGTGTGTGGAAAGCTCGTGTTCCCCAGTTAATAATTTGTGATCACATTGGAATTGCCTAAAACTCCTCGCCCTTTCTAATTTGTTTTCTTCGCCACCAACCCCATGCACTGTCATCAACATTTCAACACGTCAACACCCCCATTTAAGGTGGGGGGCGGTGGTCACCACCAAAATTTCTCAGACAGATGCCGACTACAACCACCGCTCACTACTCCCCCTCCTCTTTTATGTCTCAGTGTAGTTCCGGGACGTTAAAGTTTTAGCCTTCCCTTTTCCCCTCCTCCCATATTACTAACACCTAGGGAATTCATATATATTTTATTTAATGGAGGATCCAGAAATATATTTTATCATTTCGAATAAACGTTCGATTTGATTTTGTACAGGTTGTTCTATTGGAGGATGCACGACGGATGATAGAGAGATTGGATGCATTTGTTTTTTTGGATTCCGGAATCTGAATTTCCTTTGCAAAACACAAGGTTCGATCATCATTTTAGAGAACGAAAGTTGAGTCAAGGATTTTGAGGGATTTAATCCTGGGTTTGTTGGATCGGAGAACACAAGACGTGAAGCACTGGGTGTGATTGAGGACAAGTATCTGTCCAGCGAAGTGCAATTGGCAGGTGTCATATCATACCAATGGAGATTGAAAGATTTGCAGGTTTTTCACTTATGCGGTATTTAGGATTGTCTATACTTTAGGAAAGGCGAACAGAGTTTCTAGGCACTTTAGGAGAGTCTTTGCAGAAATAGTTCGATACGGTGGAGGAATGGACGTGTATGGTTATCGATTGTTGGATGCTTGGTCCCGTGACAACTTCAGTAATATTGCTGAATTGTGGGGAACTTTGGTGGATTTTGATGCATATACGGTTGAGCCTCGATCGTTTGAGAAGGGACATGTACAAATAATCACTTCAGTTCTGCAAAACATTGACGAGATGATCGTTTTTCATGTTGGAGGTAAGGTGTTTCATGTCAAGGGTTCGGACAGTGAATCTGAGGAAAATTCTGGGGAAAAGGGTAGGTGCTTTGAAGGAAAAGGCACCAAAAATGATGCATGAAAAACACCTGGATGTGGTCTCGGAGAGGGATTTCTCACATGGTGAAGATGATGTTGTTGTTAAAAATCTGAAGGGGAATTGGTCGGGCTCACAATTGGGGGTGGGTAAGATGCCAATTTGGCAATCAAATTGTTTATGGCTCCTACGGCAATTGCTCCTTTCATGGACAATGTGGTAGGCAGGGAGTTGCATGAGTTTGAGTTATCGGGGACTTTGGCTGGTGAGTCCGTCATTGAGGAGATAATGGTTGGATTTAATTTTGAAATTACGATTGGGCCAATAATTGAAGCGCAAAGGGCTTTTGGAGTGGAATTGATTCAACATATGGGGGTAATGGAAAAGTGAGAAAATTCTTGAATCCGAGCGAGAATGCTGGCAGGATAATTGTTGAATCCAACGGAATAACATAGTTGAAATTGGTGCTTCTAACGGGGTAGAGTACAAGGTTTCCTAAAAAGGTTCGAGTAGTGTTAGATATGGTTTTTCGTTTCTTAAATCCCGAAGGACAAATAATTGCTACAATGTTAAGAATAAAAGAAGAACAAGAACAACAAAGCAATAAGAGAGAATTTTGTATTGTATTATGAATTTAGAGTGTATACAATGCCTTCTTCAAAGTCTATATTTATAGGCACAAGGAAAAAACTCTAATTGTAACTCTAATAATAAAATATAATAAAATCTCATTTAATACAAGAATATTCCCGTAAGTAAATCTTCGTAAATTGGGAAACAATATGATATATATAGTAAAGGACATCCACATTTAATAATATTCATGACACTCTCTATCGGATGTCCTAAAATATGTGCCTCGTTAAAACCTTACTAGGAAAAACCCAGTGGGACAAAAACCCAGTGAAGAAAAAAGAGTGCACTATCTTTTGATACGCATAACATGTTGCCTCATTAAAAACCTTACCAGGAAAACCCATTGGGACAAAACCTTGGTTAAGAAAAAAAGAGTGCAAACGCGTATTTACTCCCCTTATTTATGCATCACTAAGATCTCTGAGACGACGCAATCCAATATTAAAAATCAACTTCTCAAATGTAGAAATAAGAAGCGCTTTAGTGAATAGATCTGCTAAATTTTTACTTGAACTGGTCTGTTGGACATCAATGAATCCATTCTTTTGTAGATCACGAGTGAGGAAAATTTTTGGTGAGATGTGTTTTGTTCTATCACCCTTTATGTATCCTTCTCTAAGTTGGGCAATGCAGGCTGTATTGTCTTCATATAAGACCGTCGGAGCTACTCTTCTTGAGCATAAGCCACAATTTTCTCGAATTTTATGAACTACAAACCTTAACCATGCACATTCATGACTAGCTTCATGAATAGCTAAAATCTCAGCATGATTAGAGGAAGTGGCAACAATTGTCTACTTCATAGAGCGCCATGAAATTGCAGTACCACCACATGTAAATACATAACCGATTTGTGATCGAG
The DNA here is from genome assembly GCA_019671005.1 of Hibiscus mutabilis. Classification (NCBI taxonomy): domain Eukaryota; kingdom Viridiplantae; phylum Streptophyta; class Magnoliopsida; order Malvales; family Malvaceae; genus Hibiscus; species Hibiscus mutabilis. The sequence goes on along the minus strand of CM033749.1, from coordinate 14,445,172 downwards.
CATTATGAGGGTCAGATAAGTACCCTGCATCTGCAAAACCAATCAATTCTGTTTTGGATAGATTAGGAAAAAATAATCCCATGTCTTTCATACCTTGAAGATAGCGAAATATATGTTTGACCGCATTCTAATGTCTTCGGGTTGGACATGAACTAAATCTAGATAGCAAATTTACAGCAAATGATATGTCAGGTCGTGTATGACTAGAAAGATATATTAGTGCACCAATGGCACTTAAGTATGGTACTTCCGGACCAAGAAGATCTTCATCCTTATTCGGGGGACGAAAAGGATCTTTATTTACATCCGAAGACCTAACAACCATTGGGGTGCTTAACGGATGTGCGTTATGCATGTAAAATCTTCGTAACACTTTTTCTGTGTATGTTGATTGATGCACCAAGATTCCATCCTTTAGATGCTCAATATGTAATCCAAGACAAAATTTTGTCTTTCCAAGGTCTTTCATTTCAAATTCTTTCTTTAGGTATTCCATTGTCATTGAGATCTCTTCAGGAGCCCCAATAATATTCAAATTATCAACATACACGACAACAATAACAAATCCGGAGCTAAATCTCTTAATAAAAATGCATGGGGAAAATTGATCATTCTTATAGCCTTCCACTAATAAGAATTCACTAAGGCGATTATACCACATGCGTCCAGACTGTTTTAATCTAAAAAGGGATCTATTCAATTTGATTGAATATTATTCTCGAGAACTTGAATTAACTGCTTCTGGTAGTCTAAATCCTTCTGGAAGTCTCATGTAAATATCATTATCAAGAGGCCCATACAAGTAGGCTGTAACAACATCCATCAGGTGGAAAGTAAGTCCTTCTTTTATTTCTAGACTAATCAAAAATCTAAAAGTAGTTGCATCCACCACTGGGGAATATGTCTCATCATAATCGATTCCAGGTCTGTGTGAAAAACCTTGTATAACCAAACGAGCTTTATATCTCACAATTTCCCCCTTTTCATTTCTCTTCCTCACGAAAACCCATTTATATCGTACAGGTTTTACATATTCTGGTGTACGGACTACTGGTCCGAACACTTCCATTTTCAAAAGAGATTTTAGTTCTGCTTCGATTGCCTCTTTCCATTTTGGCCAATCATTTCTTTGTTTACATTGTTCAATTGACATAGGTTCATGATCTATATCATCATCCAAAATCCCTAGTGCTATATTGCATGCAAATATATCATCGACTTCGATTTGATTTCTGTTCCACTTATTACTAGACATGACATAATTTATTGAGATCTCTTTATTTTCAGGTACCTGAGTCATGTCTAATGTCTCTTCTAGAGTTTCATTATTCTCTTCTAGAGACTTTTTAAAATTTATTGATTCCTCAGTCAGACCATCATTAGATATAGCTCATTTTCTTTTTCGAGGATTCTTATTTTTGGAACCTACTGGTTTTCCACGCTTCAAGCATTCTCTAGAATCATTAGCAACTAGAGTTTTCCCTTCAGGGACATCAATTTAATTGGAGCATTCACAGCTGGTATATGCGACTTAGTAACTCTTTTAAGGCCAATAAAAGCATCTAACAATATATTTGCTAAGTTTTGTAAATGAATTATCCTTTGAACTTCTAGTTCACATTGTTGGGTACGTGGATCAAAATGAGATAATGATAATTCATTCCAACTTATTTCTTTACCCAGTTGTTTATTCTCTCCCCTTAATGTTGGGAAAACTGAATCATTAAAATGACAATCAGCAAATCGAGCTATAAATAAATTTCCCGTTAAAGGCTCGAGATATTTAATTATTGAAGGAGATTCAAATCCAACATATATTTCCAACCTCCTTTGATGACCCATCTTTGTGTGTTGTGGTGGAGCAACTAACTCACCTGTATCGATACCGGTACTCATGAGGCCGTACCGGTACGCCCTTAAAATAAATTCTTTCGAACCTAAATCCGATATCGATATGCAGCATGTTGTATCGATATAAGGGTTCAGAGCTACCGTATCAGTACGAGACCACTACCGTACCGGTATGCAATCCCTAAATTCCCAAATTGAGTCGTTAATGGGTATTGGTACGACACCACCCGTACTGGTACCCTTGCTAAGTAAATTTCGAATGTTGGTTTGGCGTATCGATACTACTGTAGCAGTATCAGTACGCCTTAATACAAGTTACCAAATTTACATTCCAGTACCGGTACACCTGGGTTAACTTTACCCAAAACGGCCTATCAGTACCGATACAACATCACCTGTACCAGTACTCTTGGGTTTATAATGGCATTTCTTGTCTGGTTTTTAGTTAAATTAAGGGCCTTAGTCTTGTCCAATGCTTACCAAATTTTACCATCAAGCTTATAAACATCAAATCTATATGTATGTCAAATTTCATGCCATTCCGAATCCATTTACTACGTTTTTACTTATTAGTGCATTTTAGGCCATTTTATCAAAACATTGACATGCCATATTTCATATTTTAACCCATTTAACATAGTGAACCTTATATATATACAAAATGGGGCTAAACTAACTTGTCTAGACCATATGCCACCATACTAAGAGTTAAAGGACAAAGTTTACATTACATGTAACTTGGTGACTTGATTCAAAAACGTCTTTGCTCCGACCCTTTATCCAACTGACTTTCAACCTGAAAATGCATGGAAATGAGATGCATTATGCTTATATAGCCTAGTGAGTTAGTCAACAATTATAACATGAATGTCAATAATATCATTAACATGTATAATAATGAAGGTGTATCTTAAATCATGTTTTAACAATAATTTTGATAATTTAATTCCTTGGATCGACATGTAAATGTGGATACGTGAATTCCCAATCAACATCGCCAACAATAAATGGTCAATATCCTCCAACATCGCCAATAAGACCAACACTAACACAACCCGCCAACATTGCCAAATAGAGCCTTAGCTCAAGGACCGTAGTCCACTCTATACCAATGAGCACATGAATTCTATGGCATGCCAATTGTATTCCATGTCCATTCCTATCCGAGGATTCAATACTTAGGCCAATATTAATAACAATAAAAATATCGATAACAATAGCAATAATAATAACGGTAGCCATGACAATATCAATGTAGTTTTAACGACATGTCATGATCAATATGACCCCTCTCAATGTTTCAATGATATCAATGACAATGAAATGATTTGACAATCAACTTGACAATTTAATAAGCTTACCAATGATACCTTTAACAAGGTTTTCACATATCCATACCTTGATTCAAATGATGGAGATACAATAAACCAATATAATGAAAGCGAGATAGGCACCTAGCCAATCTCAAGACTCCGACTACACTCATCGATATTTTTGAGGCTTCAAGGCTCCATGATGACAATTCCTTTGTTCTTGAGCTTGGTGGAATTATAGGGATTTGGTGATTCTTCATCTTGATTCTCTTGAGCTACAAGGAAATAAGGATTTCAATATTGATAATAGATTCATAGCAACCTAATAGCTATGAAAAGCAATAAAGATTAAGCCTTGATATCCCTAGGAAATTCTAGGGTTCCTAGCTCTATGAACTTGGAATTAAACATGGATTTGATCATGGAATCAATGCTTAACTTGAAACTTTAGCTTACCCAATCAATATCTATAATTTGGAAATGGTAACTTGAAGAAAAGTTTCTCTAAAGCTTTAATGGAGGTGTGTGCTTGGTTACTAAGGAAGAAGATGAAGGTAGTGTAGTGCTTGCTTGGAAATCAGCCGAGTAAGTTTCCTTCATTCATCTATTCTATTTTTAATTGTTTGGATTTCCTTTGGGTGAAGAAACTTCACCGAAATTGCCCATGTATGTGGTGATAATTCTTGAGGAGGGGCTAATTGCAAGGTTAGTCCCTCAACTCTTTACTTTTTATACTTTCCCCCTAAACTTTTAATTTTCTCAATTTGGTCACTAAAACAGGTTTTAAAGTTTACAATGGGATCCTTAATCAATATCAATACTTAATTGATATTCATTAATCCAATAATTGACCACTTGGCCAAAGGTCAATCTATAATTTGACTCTCCGATGCAAAATTTTCTGTGGCCGGAATTGAATTTCGACTAGGCCCGATTTTGGGGGTGTTACAGTGATGATAAATTCATAAATGATATTTTGTAAAATTAAAAGACAGAAAAAGGGAAGAAAAACACCTTACCGTAAATGACATTGTTGATTTCTTGAAAGAGACGAGAAAGAGAAATAAAAGTTGGAGAGAAAGAAAGAAGATAAAATAGGAAAATTAAGAAAATTAAATTATATATCATGGGATAGTTAGTGGTGAAGTGATGCTTATGGTAATTGAAGTGGGAAGCAAGTGTTTTAAAAAATATAAAACACCTTTTAATTTTCACTTATTATTTTAAAATTATTTTTATACTGTTTTTAGCACTTATTGATGATAAGTAACTTTTTAAGATAGAAAATTGTATCTATTTTTTTAGTTTTTCAAAAAAAATTTAAACAATTTTACTATTCACAATCCTATAAATTAGGTACTTCAAAATTCAAAATACATTTTTTTAATAATAATTTTGTATATAGTTTAATTAGTTAAAAAAAACAAAGAATATTATTGTTTTTTTAATAGAAGAAGATTATTGTTTTCTCTACAACATTTTTGTAGAGTTTATTTTTTGTGTGTACGAGATATAAGTTAGAATTTGTGGAAGTGCATCTTAAAATAGGGCCCCAAAATTTTGTGTTAAGCTTGAGGACCAAAATAAATTAAAAATGAGCTGAGAGACATATATTCTGCTTTGAAAAGGCTTAAATTGAATTATAGAATTTTAAAATGGTTAAAAATAAAAAAATAAAATTTTTAACATGAGACACTATCTTAAAACTAATATAAAATATAATCAACTTCTCGAGAATTGGTTATGGATTTAAAAAAATCAAAATATAGTGTTTGATATGGATTTGGAGAATTCAAAATTTAGAGTTGATTGTAGATTTTAATATTTTTCAGAAATAAGAATATTTAGTATGATATGAAATAACTTGTAAATTGCCAGTAAATTATTGGTTAGCTATGTAATATTTATTTTTCTCTACATTTGATCATTATTGGTTACAACATGTCTACCCATTGCATGATGAAGCAAGTGAATTGGTCAACAAACAACTACTTAATTTAGCTTGTGGACCTGATAAACGAGTTTTTCACTACACAAGCTATCTTAATTTAATTACGATAAATTTACTTCTATTAATGATGATGATGATGATTGAACATATACTATTTAAAGTTTATTTCTAAGTCTCAATATTAGATTTTTTTTCATATTTTGTTACTTTATATATTAAATAAAAATTTTAATTTTAAGTATTTTATTCTATATTTGTTTTATTATAATAAAAACTAAATTTTGTACATTGCCATCAATTCTTTATTAATTTTTGATGAGTTTGAAATAATTTTATTACTTATTAATATTTTTTTTGTAAAAAAATATGTATTAAAATCTATTTTAATGGTTAAAAAACAAGTTTAATATGTAGAAATTTTAATGGTTACAAAACAAGTTTATTATTGTGACAAAACCATTTCGACATTAATTCAAAATGTTTAATAATGACAAAAAAGTTGTGACAGAAAGTGAAATTTTAAGTGACAATTAATTTTTTTGACACAACAATTTACAATAATAGTGATAACTTCGTATGTTGTAACTATTATTGTAGTCCCGCCAAAATACAAGTTGGCGTCAATCTGTGTACTTTATTAGTGATGAAGTTTTAGTTACAAACAAAATCATGTCACAAATATTCTTTCTAGTGACAATTTAATTGTGAAAAAAAGTAATGGTCACAACTATTGTTATATCAATGACTAAATATCAATATGTCACAATTACTTATATCAATAGTGTCATAAAAATATTTTTGTCACAAAAAAAACATAACATTTGTGATAAAATAATTAAAGTCACAATAAAATTGTCACTAAAAAACACAATTGTTGTAGTAAGTGTCTCCCGATTTCAAGTACTGCAAGATTTGGAGGAAGGAACTGATTTTGGGGAGATGAGCAAGGCAAAGGGTAAAGCACCTGTAAGCTCACCAAAGGTGGCGAATAAAGAGAACTGCACAGTGAAATGAAACTCGAACATAATGCTGGTATACGATCGGGTATTATGTTGGTTGCTGGGGCAGGATCGAGAAAGGATCATAGCTTGGAAAATTTGCAGGAAAGGGTTGTACTGACTGTTGAGTGCAGCTTGATTCAAGAGGTGTCAGTACGTCCGATTTTACAAGGGGAAACCATACAAAAACATTAATAGTAAAGGAGGGCCAAGAGATTCAAATGCAAGAAAGTGGTGCTATTGTGACCACCACGGGTTCTAAACAAAGTAAGAAGAAAGAGCTATCGAACAAAAGGCTCCGAATTAGAAAGAGTTCAGAGTTTAAAATTCCAGCTAAGCCATCTATATCGGAATGGATGTGTAACACCCCAAAACTGGGACTAGTCGAAATTCAATTCTAAAAAATAGAAAATTTACACCGAAAAGTCAAATTTTAGGGTTGACCATTGACCAAGTTGTCAATTATTGGTTTATCAATTAAGTATTGATATTGGCTAAGGATCCCATTGTAAACTTTGAAACTTGTTTTAGTGACCAAATTGAGAAAATTAAAAGTTAGGGAATAAAAGTGTAAATAATGAGGAGTTTAGGGACTAACCTTGCGATTAGCCCCTCCTCATGCTTAATCACCATATACGTGGGACTCCAAGGTTAGCTTTCCTCATGTTAAGGAAAGCCAAACAATTAAAAATTAAGAAAAGGAGATAGAGGTTCATCGGTAAAAGACTACACCAAGCTAGCACCTTAGTTATTGTCATCTTCTTTCTTTAGCTTTGAACAAGAAAGAACCTCCATTGGAGGGTTGTCAAAGCTTTGTTTTCCTTCAATTTCTTGATACTATAGTGTTGCTATCGAATGGGTAAGCAAAATCCCTCCATTGATTCATCGATTCTATGACCAAAACCATGTTTAATTCCAAGTTTATGAACCAAGGAACCCTAGAAATTCTCTAAGGATATCATAGCTTATTCGTTGTAGTTTTTTCGTAGCTATTAGATTGCTACGAATTCAATTATTGATATTGAAATCCTTGTAATTTCTATTTCCGTGTAGCTCAAGAAAACCAAGGTGAAGAATCACCAAAACCCTCAAGTTCTAACAAGATAAAGAAAAAGGGAATTGTCATCTAGGAGTCTTGAAGCATCAAAAGTATCGGTGAGTGTAGTAGGAGCCTATCTCGATTTCATTATATTGGTCTATTGCATTTCCATCATTGGAATCAAGGTATGTATAAATGAAAGCTTGTTAAAGGTATCATTGGTAAGATTTGGTAAGCTTATTACATTGTCAAGTTGATTATTGAATTATTGCACTGTCATTGATATCATTGAAACATTGAGAAAGACCATATTGATCATGGTATATTGTTAAAGTTACATTGACATTGTCATGGCTACCATTATTGCTATTTGATGAGTGTGCAAAAATACTATTTTCTTACCCTTTTTACTCATATTATTGTTAGACTTAGGCTCATTTTAGTTACATTGATATGCATTCATGCATAGTTTTCTAGTTTCCTTAGTTAATGAGCTTGGTATTGCATTTGGTTGGTTTTTGTGGAAAAATCGCTGCTGGTGTGTTTTATTTTGTGCAGGACTGGATTGCCATGGCAACTGGAGATTGCCGTGGCAAGTAGGGGTCATTGCTAAAGGAGTTGCCATGGCAATAAGAGGTCATTTCTGAAGGCGTTGTCGAAACTGATTACCGTGGCATAACTGGATAATCCTGGATAAATACAACATTATCCTCAACATTATCCAAATCACATAAGATAAAGGCCAGATTCAAATTTCAAAAGCCTGATCAGATAAGGACCATATCTCTATGGAATTCAAACGCATTCAAATCCTCTTCATCAACAACAAAGCTGATCGCATCAACCCCTTTAAATAGAAGATCAAATCGCAGTTTTGAGGAGTCAAATTTTAGGGAATCAGATTCTAGAAAGGAGGCTGACCACACACTTCATCTTCTTCATTTTTACTTTATGCGATCCATGTCTAGTATTATTTTTATTGAATTTTATTTTCCCTAACCATGAACTAATTTAAATTAGCTGAAGTTATTTGGGGTTTGTGGTTGTGATAAATGTTTGGATGGTTTAGGTTCAATGATTGCAATTTTAATTAAAGTTTGTTCATTCTTGGCTCTTATTTTTGATTTCGAGTGAATTGGGAGAAGATCTCGAGAGTGATCTATTTATCTATACTATGGAGAGTTAGATTCAAGAAACGAATAAACATGATCTTCATTCAACAAATCGTCGATGAAGGTTAATCCACCTTAGGAATAAGGATTGGATTTCAATGGCTAAGAGGAGCGTAGATCGGTTGTTGTTCATCTAAGGTTAACGCAGGGATGTATCACCAAGGCATGCACAACTAACTAGTTCTTCGGTTAGGGATAACAAGAAGACATTGAAAAACACTTCATCGAGCTTTGAAAGAAGAAACCTATTTGCCACGGCATTAAAACCAGTTCCAGCTGCCACGACATAAATTGTGACCTAGTTGCCACGACAATTCAGCCGGTCTTAGTTGCCATAACAATTGAGTTGCCTCAGCAATCAATTGCCATGATAATCCAAACAACCATTGCACCACTACCCACGATAACCCGGCCTACTCTCTTATTAGATTACTTTCTTCATTTATTTTACTTGTTTAATTATTTACTTTTTACTTCCAACACCTATCATCACCATTTATTTCTCTTTTCAGTGCGATAAGTTAAAAATCAGAGTTTCACCAATCCCCGTGGAGACGATATCTTTACTATACTATAACTTGCGACGTGTATATTTGCACCAATTGAGAAGCACCCAAAACACGCAAAATTTTTTTGGCACTGTTGCTGGGGATTGACAATAGTGACTTTGTTTTTATTTTCTTGCACCCTTGTTCATTTAATTTATATTTGTGTTCTGTTTCAAAAGGCTAATAATTCTGGTTTTTGCATTGGTGTATGACCAGGGCAAGACCGAAAGCATCATATTATCCATTTGAACCAAAAATCGAACGTGTTCTTTGTAGACGTAGAAGAGGGTTAAGAGCAAAAATGGCAGATCCACCTAATGATCCAGTTGGCAATTTGAATGCCAATGGCAATTAGGATGTTGCAGCAGGAGATATAGCAAATCTACGAGATTAACTTGTTATAGTACATAATAGACCCATCCGAGACTACTTAGAGTAATATCTTGACGGTCTCACTCCAGGAGTTGTCACACTAGAGATCCAAGCCACTCACTTCGAATTGAAGTATGTAATGTTTAACATGATCAACACAGTTGGATAGTTTGGCAGATCAATGACTGAGGATGCCAGACAACATCTTAAATCATTCCTAGAAATTTTTGATTCATTAAAGCAACAAGGAGTCCCTGAGGACATCCTAAGGCTGAAATTATTTCCTTATTGACTGAGGGATAAGGCAAAATCATGGTTAAATAGTATCACATCCGAATATTTAGACTCTTGGACAGATCTATGCCGGAGTTTCCTTTCAAGATTTAGTTTTACAAATATGAATGATAAACTACGTAATGACATTACTTCTTTCCGTCAAGCAGATGATGAGTCTATGTACGAGGCGTGGGAGCGTTACAAAGAGCTTTTACGCAAATGTCCCATGCACAGATTTAGAGATTGGACAAAAGTGACAATGTTTACAATTCAATCAACGCATCGACGAGGATGATGCTAGATGCCTCAGCAAATGGTATGCTTCTAGACAAATCAGCAGTGGAAGCTTGGAGATTTTGGACAGACTTGCCAAAAATGATTACTAGTTCCCAACCACTAGAAGATGAATTTTTAGCAGAAATGCCTTGACAATTGAGTTAGAATCTTCAGATACTATTTTAGCACAGTTATCTACATTAACCAATTTGGTTAAGAATATGTAGAGACCTAGCGACACACAAGAAGTCAAGGTAATAGGTCCACTTTTTTATTTATGTTGATAATTATAACCGGAACAACAATGTTGATAATTATAACCGAAACAACAATGTGTATTCCAACACATATAATCTAGCCTGGAAAAAGCACACAAATTTTTCATGGAGTAACCAGAACAACTCCAATGGTCAGCAACGCCAGAATATGGAAGCATCAGGATTCCAGCATGTAACACCCCGGTTTTGGGATTAGATGTTTTAAAGGTTGGTTCGAATGTCCAGTGGACCGATATTAGAGTTATGGTTAATTTTACGATTAAATTAGTTTAAATATTTTTAAAGGTGATAACATTTAGAAAAAATATTCTAAAATCATTATTAATTATATTAAGCATAATGATGAAATCAAATTTGGAAAATTAGATTTGAAAATCGGACATTTTGGGATGGTGACCAAAATGCAAGTTTTGAAAACTACTTTTAAAGGTGACTAAAATGAAAAGGGTCAAATTCTTAGAATCTTTAAGGAGCTATTTTACCAGTTTTTTTTATGATTTCTCCCTTAATTAAAGATATTTTAACATGTGTTTTAAAGTTAATTAAAAAGGAATTTTAGTTAAAAAGTTAGTTAAGTTCTTTAAAGAAAATTCACGTAACTTTTCTCTCCACTCTCTCATCAGCCAAACACTCAAGTTTTCATCAAAATCCAGAAGTGAAAAGTCTTTTAACTTGTTTTTATGATTGGTAATTGATTAATTAATGTTGTTTTTACAAAATCTCATCTAAATCTTGTGTTTTCTTAGCTTTTATCAAACCAATTGAGGGATAAATCTCACAATAGGGGTAAGGTCCGTGATCTCCTCTATTATATGGTTCTTTACAGAAATTCCCAAGTATTTGATCTTTGGTTTATTGATTGTAAACTGATTTTAATGATTTATCAATGTTTGATTGAGTAAATTGGGCAAAATTGATGTAACAAGGTAATTTTTGAAGTAGATCTGATTTCCACTATTTAAGATTGACTTAATACATATTTTGGATGTATTATGTTGTTGATAAGTTGTTTTATCAATACAATCCCGAAACTCTTGGATCTCTAATTGTTTAGGATGTTAGATTTGAGTTTTTGTGATGATATTCGAGTTTAATCTTTGATGGAAGTAAAAAATATGTTGGGAAAGGGTTTTTGGATGTTAATTGATGTTGATTGTTGGGTTGAATAATTGTTTTATGGCTGGGTTAAGTTTCAGAAACGTTTGATGATGATTTCGGTTTGTTTCAGATGGTTTCTAAGTGGGCAACCTGAGAGTTACGGGGTTTTGCTTTGAGGCAGTAGTTTGAATGCATAATGATGCATTTATCCTCTGGTTTTATGTGTTTAAAACAGCGGATAATCAAGGCGAAGAAGCTTGACATTGTTTTGTTGCTTGCCGGGAGCTTGTATTGCGTTGGCAAGGAAGACGAAGCGTATCGGTGAGTGGAAACTGGTTTTAAATGCTTTACAAAGGTTTGTAAAGGTTGTTGGGAGTTTAGGGTAAGCATGAGACACTTACCTAAGCTCAGATGTAAGTTTCCCTTATTTTGCTCGTGAATATCGGCTTGGATATGAGCATGTCGTTTGCATGTTTTGGTGATAAACATGGTATGAATTACTTACTGGAAATGTATGATTTTGAGTACATATGCATGGGTTTAAAAGTATATTAAATGCTAGTGAGAATTGGTTTTCATTCCGGTTGGGAATAGTATTGTTGCATTGGAAATGACATAAACGTATGTGATGTTTTGTATAATGCATTGTAAAATAGTAAGTAAATGGTTTGTAAATGGTATATTGGCTATGTGACATGGTGAGAAAACAACTGGATATAGTTGGCATTCCATAGATTAAAAGTGCACTATAAAATATGAACAAAATCGATCGTGTCCAAGGGGTCATTGAGGTATGGCGGTTTAACAAGGCAACTCGAACTGTTGGGGACCTCATTTGGGGCATGCGGTTTAACTAGGCAACCCAAATTGATAGTGATCTTGCAGTTTAACTAGGAAAGGTCGGTACACTTGCGGTTTAACTAGGCAAGGGCGAAATCTCGCATTTTAACTAGGCGAGGGTGTCAAATCTTGCGGTTTAACTAGGCAAGGTTTGGGATATCATGCGGTTTAACTAGGCATGGTATGAGAGATCCGTGTATTCGATATGTATAGGATAGAGGTAGTCTATCCGGGTCACTATAAATGCCAATATATGAGAAAGTTCATATGCTGAACCTATTTTAAATGCTTTGGGATTTAAGCATGGTTTACGATGTATTTCTTTGGAGATTTAAGCATGGAATGTACATGGTGTTGCATAATGGTTGTTATGTTTTGATTCGGATGGAATCATGGAGAAATGCTTTAGTTGTAAGCATGTTTTTGGAAAACAAACATTTGGTTTTCAATTGGTTTTAAATGCATCATTGTTGTATGAGCATCCTCACTAAGCAAGTGTGCTTACGCTCTCTTTTTCCTAATGATGCAGAGCATTAAGGTTTAGGGGTAACAAGAGGCAAGGCTAAGCGATCTAAGGACATCTACAAATTTGAGTATGAACTCGGTTTATATTTCAGTCAATAGGGCAATGTGACCGCCATTATTTTTGGGAGTTGTAATTCTATTTTCTTATGGATTTTAAGTATGTTTCCATGCTGGGTTTTGAGGATGGTTTGATGTTGCTAAGTTTGATGTTAACCCTTGCTTTTAGTTGTGGATGATTGGTTTCCTAGGTATGCATCTAGAGCCTCCTTATTAATTTCCATGTTGCGATGGTTTGAGCAAGTTTATTATGTTGTGTTGGTTGTGTTGGCATGTTGCTTATGCTGAGAATGTCCTATTTGTGCATTTTGGCATGCTTGGTAAAGTGGGTTAGGTAGCATGCCTCTAGAGTGGGCCTTTAGGAGCTTGAGTTTGATGTGGTTGTTTAACCTTGGTTTGAATGTGAGTTTATATGTTTATGAATGTTGGAATGCATGTACTCAAGTTGTTAGGACCCAAATGCATATAGATTCGAGTGAAAAACCAGCTAAATTTGACATTACAAACCCAAGCGTACCGATACGCGGGGGACCGTATCGGTATGGCTAGGCAATTTTGGACAGGGTGTTTCGGTACGGGTATAGGCGTTTCGATACGCTTTATGGTTACTGGAATCTTACCTTTTTGGAATAAGCCCACATACCGAAACACTGTATGACTGTATCGGTACGATGATTTAAGAAATTAAATGGGATTTTTATATTCAGAGCGGTGCACCGGTACGGTGCTTGGTGTATCAAAATAAGTTAAAATTTTGTATCGATGCGATCTTTATCGTATCAATACGGAGGCAGTTAAATCTGTTAAAGTCATGGAAAGACAGTTTTGGTTTCTTTCATTTTAGTCACTGGATCTTGTTTTATCAATTGAATGAGTATAGATGATCGTATTAAGTTGATTTTCGATATGTGAGTATGGAATATATATAATTAAAGGATGGTAACATAAAATTTGGTAAAGTCCCTATATATTGCTAAAATTGCAATTTAGTCCCTAGATTGCGGTTGTGTCAAATTAAATATTAACTCGATGCTCGATTGGGTTGAGTTCTCACCTGTGAGCAGTATGTACATGTAGGAAAGTAATAAAGCATCTAGAAATGATAAAAGAAAAAATGGTCTCGTTTTGGTCTCATCTTCCCAGTTTACTTGGTAAACCTAATGTTGCTTGTTTGGTTCGCTCTTGTGACTAGGCCGGGTCGAGGGGGTTACATTTGTTTGTATTAGAGCCAGGTTTACGAAAAGTTGGGATATTGTTGTTTGATTGTTTGATTAATTGATATTGTTCGAGTTGCACGGTGGTTGTGTATATATTCTGTGATTGTTTAATATCATGTTGGAGTATGAATTGGGGACACATTGCCTATTACCGAGGTTTTAAAATGCATTTAAAAGTTGTCTTGGATCTTTGCCTGATGCTAGCCTAACTTTAATATGTTTTGATGCTTTTGATAGCATGGCTCAACGTAAGACGCGATAGATGGCTAATATTGCCGGGGTAGGGCAGAATAACGAGATAAAAGAGAATCCCCCTAATGTTTTACCTCATCCTCCTCCGATGGTTCTTCCAGTTGACGTTGGGGTAGGTAAAGTACCCCAGGTTCACCAAGTGCTTGTATATGGTGATTTGACTCTGTTAGTTCATGCAATAACTGGAGCTCTCCAGGCAGTGGTGGCTAGAGTGCAAGCTCAAGCATCGACACCAACTATGGTGGCAAATCAGGGGTTACCTTTGGAGCATTTAAGGAGTTTGAGAGGTGTAGAATTTTAGGATTTGAGCTCTGAGGTAGCCGAGGGTTGGCTGGAAAAGACGATTCACATCATGAATTAGACGAGATGCAATGAGGAGTGCAAGTTGGGGTACACCATGTCTCTCTTGCAGGGTGTATGCATATTATTGGTGGGTGACCACCATTGCTGGCGTTCTATAGGCGGATGTTACTTGGGAGGTCTTTCAAAGAGCTTTCAAGAAGAAGTACCTTGGTACCCAATATTTGGATACGAAGAAGCGTGAGTTCATGGCGCTAACACAGGCTGGCATGTCTGTTGTTGAATACGAGGTAGAGTTTATCTGTTTGAGCCAGTATGCTCTGGAGTTAGTTTCTAATGACCAACAGAGATGTGACAGTTTTTGTTATGGTCTTGTTAAGGACATTAAGACGTATTTCCTGACTGCAAATTATACGGATTTGATGTATTGGTCTACCGAGCCAATGATATCGAGCAATCCTTAGGTGCACCAGTTCAGGCTGTAGGTGCGAGTTTGGGTAAGAGAGTGACTGACTCTAGCTATTTTTGAGGTAGAGTAGAAAGTTCAGGGATAAGAAACATAGGCCAAATCATAGGCGTGGTGGCAGAGTTGGACAAGGTGCTCAAAGAGCTCGTGTTGTAGCAAAGTGTGAGCGATGCGGTAAGTGCCACACATGTATGTACTAGGGTAATACTGGAGGTTGTTGGATTTATGAAAAGGTAGATCACTTGAAGTGTGATTGTCCTCGAGCTTTGAGGGATGCACCGGCACAAGTTGCTGCACCTACAAGGGGCCGAGGCCATGGCAGGGTAATTTTTAGAGGTGCGAGGATGGTCAGAGGGGTTTGGCTCATGCCACAATGGTGAGACCTGAGGATGGTGGATCGGTTTAGGTTTTTGCTCACCGTAAGGGTCGTAATGGCACGGATGTGATCTCAGGTACTTTTACTTTGCAATCCTTGTCATTGTTATCTTTGATTGATTCGGGGTCTACTTATTCATACATCTTGAGTGAACATGCATCATTGTTGAATGTTCCTGTTAAGATCCTTGATGTTGGTATGTTAGTAACTAGTTCTTTTGGTGAGACGATTACTGGTAGAAAGTTGTATAGGCAGTGTCCTTTGGTTGTGCAAGGTCATGAGTTTTCCACAGATCTGATGGAGTTGCCATTCCATGGTTTTGATGGTTGAGTGAGCACAAGGCGATTGTGGATTGTGAATCCAAGAGGATTTGTTTAAGGTTAGCTGACAATTATGAAGTTGTGGTGGTTGGCGAAAATGTAAGGTTTTTGTCCAATGTTGTTTCGGCTACCCAGGCGAAAAAGACGATGCAAGGAGGTTGCCAAGCTTATTTGGCTATTGTGATGAATCCTGAAGCTAAGGGTGTTTGAGTGCAGGACATTCGTACTGTTTGTGATTTTCTGAAGGTTTTTCCTGAAGAGTTGTCAATTTTATGACCGGATAGAGAGGTAGAGTTTGGTATTGAATTGTTTGCGGGTATGACATCGGTGTCCATTCCTCCTTATAGGATAGCATTGAGGAAATTGAAGGAGTTGAAGTCACAGCTTCAGAAGTTGTTGGATCGTGGGTTCATTCGACCGAGTGTTTCTCCTTGGGTACTTTTGTTCTCTTTGTTAAGAAGAAGGATGGTATGATGCGTATGTATGTTGATTACCGGTATTTGAATAAGTTAACGGTGAAGAACAAGTATCCCTTGCTGTGGATTGATGACTTGTTCGATCAGTTTCATGGGGTAGCAGTGTTTTCCAAGATAGATTTGAGATTGGGGTATTATCAGCTGAAGGTTAAGGATGAAGATGTGTATAAGACCACTTTTCGTATGAGGTATGAGCATTATGAGTTTCTGGTCATGCCTTTTGGTTTGACAAATGCCCCAGCTGCGTTCATGGATATGATGAATATAGTGTTCCATGAATATCTTGACCAGTTTGTTGTGGTGTTCATATATGATATTCTCGTGTACTCACGTACTGAGGAGGAACATGATCGGTATTTGATGATTGTGTTGCAAATGTTGAAGGATAATCAGTTGTATGCTAATTTGAGCAAGTACGAATTTTGGCTTAAGAAAGTAGTGTTCCTTGGGCATGTGGTTTCCGCGGAAGGTATCCGTGTTGATCCACAGAAAATTGAGGCTATTCTAAATTAGAAGCAACCTAAATCTCTATCAGAGGTGCGTAGCTTTCTTGGTTTAGCTGGTTATTATCGTCGTTTTGTTGAGGGGTTTTTGAGTATTGCAACACGATTGACAAAGCTGTTGCAAAAGAATATTCCTTATATGTGGACGGAGAGGTAGCGACATAGCTTTGAGAAGTTGAAGGAGGTTTTGACACACGCTCCTGTGTTGATTCAACTAGAATTGGGGAAGAAGTTTGTGCTTTATAGCGATGCGTCATATGTTGGATTAGGTTGTGTTCTAATGCAAGATGGTAAGGTTGTGTCCTATGCGTCGAGGCAGTTGAAAGTTCATGAGCGCAACTATCCAACTCATGATCTGGAGCTTGAGGCTGTGATTTTTGCTTTGAAAATCTAGAGACATTATCTCTATGGTGAGAAATGTATTGTTTTCACGGACCATAAGAGTTTGAAGTATTTGATGGCTAAGAAAGATTTGAATCTTAGGCAACGTAGATTGTTAGAGTTGCTTAAGGATTACGACTTGACAATTGAGTATCATCCTGGTAAAGCCAATGTGGTTACGGATGCATTGAGTTGTAAGGTTGAGGTTGAGCTTAGAGCTATGTTTGCAAGGTTGAGTGTGACACGGAAAGGTGGTTTGTTGGCCGAATTGCAAGTTTAGTCTACAATTTTTACTATTGATCAAAACTAAACAACCGTATGATGATTCTTTGGTTGAGCATGTTAAGGACATATCAGAGGGTAATTCGACGAATTTTCATTTTGATGATGATGCAGTTTTGTGTTTCTAAGGTTGAATAGTGGTGTCGGATGATTCAGAGTTGAGGCACACTATTTTGACGGGGGAACACTCTAGTCCTTTTGCTATGTATCCCGATAGTGTAAAGATGTATCGTGGGTTGAGGGAGGCATACTACTGCTTGGGTTGAAAAATGATGTGGCTGAGTTTGTTTCCAATTGTATGGTGTGTCAGCGAGTCAAGGCTAAACATCAGTTTCCATCTGGGTTGTTGCAATCGCTAAAAATTTTGGAGTGGAAATGGGAGAGAATCACCATGGATTTTGTGACGAGGCTGCCGTTGACACCAGCTAAAAAGGATTCCATTTGGGTGATTGTTGATCGGTTTACGAAGTGTGCACATTTCTTGCCAGTGCACACGATGGATACTTTGGACAAACTAGCAAATCTGTATATTGCTGAGATTGTGCACTTACACGGGGTACCTAAGTCCATTGTGTCTGATAGAGATCCGAGGTTTACAGTAAGGTTTTGGAAAAGTTTACACCAGGCTTTTGGGACAAGGTTGAGTTTCAGCACCGCGTATCATCCCTAGACAAATGGGCAGTCTGAGCGGGTTATCCAGGTTTAGGAGGATATGCTGAGGTGTTGCATTATCGAGTTTCAAGGAACATGGGAGAAGCATTTACCTTTAGTTGAGTTAGCATATAACAATATCTACCAAACAAGTATACAGATGGAACCATATGAGGCGTTGTATGGCCGGAGGTGTCGTACGCCCTTATGTTAGGCCGAGGTGAGGGAAAAACATGTTACTTTACCGAATGTGTTGAGGACACGGATGAAAAGGTAAAGCTTGTGTGTGATTGCTTAAAAGTAGTTGTGGACCAGCAAAAGTCTTACGCGGATTTGAAGCGTAGGGAAATTGAATATGCGGTAGGCGATCATGTATTCTTGAAAGTGTCACCATGGAAAAAGGTAATGAGATTTGGACGTAAGGGTAAGTTTAGTCTGAGGTTTATTGGAACGTATGAGGTTATTGAGCGTGTAGGTCATGTGGCTTATCGATTGAGGTTGCCTCCCGAGATGGAGAAAATACATGATGTGTTCCATGTATCTATGTTACGGAGGTGTCGGTCGAATCCTTCGTATGTTATGCTAATAGAGCATATAGAGTTGAGGCCAAATTTATCCTACGATGAGTAACCGATGGAGATCCTTGATTCCAGTAGTAAAGTTTTTCGTGGTAAGACTATTGAGCTTGTGAAGGTCTTGTGGCGTCACCAAGGTATTGAGGAAGCCACTTGGGAAAGCAAAACGGATATGATAGAGCAATTTTCGCATTTGATTCCTCCAGGTAATCAAAGTGGGGGAGAGTTGTAACATCCCAGTTTTGGGCTTAGATGTTTTAAAGGTTGGTTTGAAGGTTCGGTGGATCGGTATTAGAGTTTTGGGATTAAATTGATTTAAATATTTTTGAAGGTGATAAAATTTAGGAAAAATATTCTAAGATCATTATTAATTATATTAAAGATAATGGTGAAATCAATTTTGGAAAATTAATTTTGGAAATCGTACATTTTGGGCTGGTGACCAAAATGCAAGTTTTGAAAACTGCTTTTAAAGGCGACTAAAATGAAAAGGGTCAAATTCTTAGAATATTTAAGGAGCTATTTTACCAAGTTTTTTCTGATGATTTCTCCCTTAATTAAAGATATTTTGACATGTGTTTTAAAGTTAATTAAAAAGGAATTTTAGTTAAAAAGTTAGTTAAGTTCTTTAAAGAAAATTCACGTAACTTTTCTCTCCACTCTCTCCTTAGCCAAACACTCAAATTTTCATCAAAATCCAGAGGTGAGAAATCTTTTAACTTGTTTTTATGGTTGGTAATTGATTAATTAATATTTTTTTACAAAATCTCATCTAAATCTTGTGTTTTCTTAGCTTTTATCAAACCAATTGAGGGAGAAATCTCACAATAGGGGCAAGGTCCCCGATCTCCTCTATTGTATGGTTCTTTACTGAAATTCCCAAGTATTTGATCCTTTATTTATTGATTGTAAACTGATTTTAATGATTTATCAATGTTTGATTTAGTAAATTGGGTAAAATTGATGTAACAAGGTAATTTTCGAAGTGGATCTGATTTCCAGTGTTTAAGATTGACTTAATACATATTTTGGATGTATTATGTCGTTGATAAGTTGTTTTTGTAAATAGAATCCCGAAACTCTTGGATCTCTAATTGTTTAGGTTGTTAGATTTGAGTTTTTGTGATGATATTCGAGTTTAATCTTTGCTGGAAGTAAAAGGATGTTGGGAAAGGGTTTTTGGATGTTAATTGATGTTGATTGTTGAGTTGAATCATTTTTTATGGTTGGGTTAAGTTTCGAAAACGTTTGATGATGAGAGTTGCAGGGTTTTGCTTTGAGGCATTGGTTTGAATGCATAATGATGCATTTATCCTCTGGTTTTATGTGTTTAAAATAGAGGATAATCAATGCAAAGAAGCTTGACGTTGTTTTGTTGCTTGTCGGTAGCTTGTATCACGTTGGCAAGGAAGGCAAAGCGTATCGGTGAGTGGAAACTAGTTTTAAATGCTTTACAAAGGTTTGTAAAGCTTGTTGGGAGTTTAGGGTAAGCGTGAGACACTTACCTAAGCTCGGAAGTAAGTTTCCCTTATTTTGCTCTTGAATATCGCCTTGGATATGAACATGTTGTTTGCATGTTTTGGTGATAAACACGGTATGAATTACTTACTGGAAATGCATGAATTTGAGTACATATGCAGGTGTTTAAAAGTATATTAAATGCTAGTGAGCATTGGTTTTCATTCCGGTTGGGAATGGTATTGTTGCATTGACAATGAGATTTGCATATGTGATGTTTTGTATAATGCATTGCAAAACAGTAAGTAAATGGTATATTGGCTATGTGACATGGTGAGAAAACAACCGGATATAGTTGGCATGCCATAGGATTAAAAGTGCACTATAAAATATGAACAAAATTGATCGTGGCCATGGGTCCTTGAGGAATAGTGGTTTAACAAGGCCACTCGGACTGTTTGGGACCTCATTTGGGGCATACAGTTTAACTAGGCAACCCAAATTGATGGCGATCTTGCGGTTGAACTAGGCAAGGTTGGTACACTTGCGGTTTAACTAGGCAAGGGCGAAATCTCGCATTTTAACTAGGCGAGGGTGTCAAATCTTGCGGTTTAACTAGGCATGGTATGAGAGATCCGTGTATTCGATATGTATAGGATAGAGGTAGTCAATTCGGGTCACTATAAATGCCAATATATGAGAAATTTCATATGTTGAGCCTATTTTAAATGCTTTGGGATTTAAGCATGGTTTACGATGCAGTGCTTTGGAGATTTAAGCATGGAATGTACATGGTGTTGCATAATGGTTATTATGTTTTGATTCAGTTGGAATCATGGAGAAATGCTTTGGTTGTAAGCATGTTTTTAGAAAACAAACATTTGGTTTTCAATTGGTTTTAAATGCATCATTGTTGTATGAGCATCCTTACTAAGGAAGTGTGCTTACACTCACTTTTTCCTAATGATGCAGAGCATTAAGTTTTGGGGGCAGCAAGAGGCAAGGCTAAGTGATCCAAGGATATTTACATGTTTGAGTATGAACTCGGTTTATATTTCGGTCAATAAGGCAATGTGTTCACCATGGTTTTGGGGAGTTGTAATTCTGTTTTCTTATGGATTTTAAGTATGTTTCCATGTTGGGTTTTGAGGATGGTTTGATGTTGCTAAGTTTGATGTTAACCCTTGCTTTTAGTTGTGGATGATTGGTTGCCTAGGTATGCATCTAGAGCCTCCTTATTGATTTCCATGTTGTGATGGTTTAAACAAGTTTATTATACTGTGTTGGTTTTGTTGGCATGTTGCTTATGCTGAGAATGGTCAATTTGTGCATTTTGGCGTGTTTGGTAAAGTAGGTTAGGTAGCATGCCTCTAGAGTGGGCTTTTGGGAGCTTAAGTTTGATTTGGTTTTTTAACCTTGGTTTGAATGTGAGTTTATATGTTTGTGAATGTTGGTATTCATGTACGCAAGTTGTTAGGACCCAAATTCATCTAGAATCAAGTGAAAAACCAGCTAAATTTGACATTACAGGCCCAGACGTACCGATACGCGGGGGACCATATCGGTACAGCTAGGCAATTTTAGACAGCTTGTTTCGGTACGGGTATAGGCATTCTGATACGCTTTATGGTTACTGGAATTTCACCTTTTTAGAATGAGCCCGTGTACTGAAACACTGTGTGACTGTATCGGTACAGTGATTTAAGAAATTAAATGAGATTTTTGTATTCAAAGCGGCGTACTGGTACGGTGCTTGGTGTACCAAAACGAGTTGAAACTTCATATCGATACAGTCTTAGCGTATCTATACAGAGGCAGTTAAATCTGTTAATGTCATGGAAAGACAGTTTTAGTTTCTTTCATTTTAGTCCTTGGATCTTGTTTTATCAATTGAATGAGTATGGATGATCGTATTAAGTTGATTTTCGAAATGTATGCATGGAATCTATATAATTAAAGGATGGTAACATAAAATTTGGTAAAGTCCATGTATATTGTTGAAATTGCAATTTAGTCTATAGATTGCGGTTGTGTTCAATTGAATATCAATTCGATGCCCGATTGGGTTGAGTTCTCACCTGTGAATAGTATGTACATGTAGGAATGTAATAAAGCATCTAGACAAGATAAAAGAAAAAAATGGTCGCGTTTTGGTCTTCTCTTCCCGGTTTACTTCGGTAAACCTAATGTAGCTTTCTTGGTTCGGTCTTGCGACTAGGCTGGGTCGAGGGGGTTACACAGCAGAACATGCCACGACAACAAATGCCGCAGCAACAGTCAACATCAACTAGTTATTTGGAGAACTCTTTAAATGCTTTCATGTTTAAAACATAATCTTATATGGCCGAAACTAGTAATTTCATGAAAAAGACTGACGCTTTTATTAACAGGACCGAAGTGAAAATGCAGAGTCAAGGGGTAGCTTTGAAAGCATTGGAGACGCAAGTAGGGCAATTTGCTCAGATTCTAAATACAAGGACACAAGGAGGTTTGCCCAGCGACACTAAAGTTGTACGAAGAATAGGCCATGAACAATGTAAGGTGATAATTACCCGAAGTGAATCAAAAGCAAATGAGGGATCCACCCAATCCAAGGACGGTAATCTTGTCTAGAATGTTGTATCCAGTAACAATACCATGGCAATCATTGATGACAAGCCTTCAGTAGTTACCACGACAAGTCCACTTGCCACGACAAGCCCATCCAAGAGTTCCAAATTGGATGGGAAAGGAAAAGACGGGGAGATCGAAATTCCACCACCAATCCCACAGAGGCTGAAGAGGCAAAAACACGAATATCAGTTCAAGAAATTTCTTGATATCTTAAAGCAGGTCCATATCAACTTGCCACTGGTTGAAGTAAAAGAACAAATGCCAAACTATGCTAAGTTCCTTAAAGACATTGTCTCTAAGCGAACTAGGCTCGGAGAGTTTGAGACAGTTGCTGTGATGGAGGGGTATACGGAAATGTTGTACAACCGCCTGCCACCCAAATTAAAAGATCCCGACAGTTTTACAATACCTTGTGCAATTGGCAATCACTATGTTGGAAAGCCATTTTGTGATCTTGGAGCCAGCATCAACCTTATGCCAAAATCTATGTTTCAAAGGTTGGGCATAGGAAAGGTGAGACCCACTACAGTCATGCTACAGTTTATGGATAGAACTTATGTGCATCCAGAGGGAAAAATCGAAGAAAACTTGGTAAGGATGGATAAGTTTATTTTTCCCACTGACTTTATTGTTTTGGATTGTGAAGCAGATGAGTCTGCACCTATTATTCTTGGAAGATCGTTCTTAGCAATGGGACAGACATTGATTGATGTCGAGAGAGGAGAGCTCACCATGAGGGTGAATGACCAGTAAGTCACGCTCAATGTTTTCAAAACCTTGAAGCATGTTAATGATCCAGAAGAGTGCCAAGTTATCCAGGCCACCGTAGAATTTAACTTTGACATAAAAGAGTATTGCCACGGTAATTTGCTTGCCGAGATGGGAGAGCCTGTAGAACCAGACATTGAGGCACAGCAAGAAGTGAAATAGATGGTAAGTCGACCAGGTAAAAGGTTTGAATCTCTTGATTATTCAAGTAAAGAATATAAACCTGAGAAACCTTCTATTGAACAACCCCCCATTTTAGAGTTTAAACTATTTCCAGAGAAATCGAAATATGTTTATTTGGGAACCAATAACACTTTTCCCATAACCATTTCTTCTAAGTTGCAGCCTGAACATGAAGAGAGGTTGATTTCCATGTTGGCACTACACAAAAAGGCAATAGGTTGGTCAATTGCAGGCCTAAAAGGAATCATTCCAGCAGTGTGTATGCAAAGATTTTGCTAGAAGATGACCATAAAAACTCTATCGAGGCACAAATGCGGCTTAACCCTGCCATGAAGAAAGTTGTGATGAAAGAGATCATCAAGTGGCTTGATGCCAGTATCATATATCCTATCTCCGACAGTACATGGGTAAGTCTGGTACAATGTGTACCGAAAAAATGAGGTATAACGGTGGTAAGTAATCAAAACAATGAACTTATTCCAACTAGAACCGTCACTGGTTGGAGGGTTTGTATGGATTACCACAAGTTAAATAAAGCTACTAGGAAAGATAATTTTCCTTTACCATTTATTGACCAAATGCTTGATCATCTTGCAGGTAAATCGTTTTATTATTTTCTTGATGGATACTCAGGGTATAACCAAATCACCATAGCACTGGAAGATCAAGAAAAGACTATTTTCACGTGCCTATATGGTACATATGCACTTCGACAAATGTCGTTCAGACTATGTAATGCCCCAACGACATTCCAGCGATGTATGATGGCAATCTTCTCTGACGTGGTGGAGGATTTCTTTAAAATCTTCCTGGATGACTTTTCAGTATTTTGAGATAGTTTTGACAATTTCCTTGGCAATTTGGAGAAGGTGTTGGCATGTTGTGAAGAAACTGACCTAGTTTTAAACTAGGAGAAGTGCCATTTTATGGTGGATAAAGGTATAGTGCTCGGGCACAAGATCTCCTTGAAGGGAATTGAGGTAGACAAAGCCAAGGTGGAGTGATTGAGAGATTGCCGCCACCAAATTCAGACAAAGGGATCCGAAGTTTTCTCGGACATGCAGGTTTTTACAGAAGGTTTATTCATAAGTTTTCTTTGATTTCTAAACCCTTGTGTAATTTGCTTGAACCGGATAAGGCTTTTAATTTTGATGAAACTTGTGCTAAGGCATTTGAGACCTTTAAGAAGCAACTTGTCATGGCACCCATTTGTCATTCCCCTTGATTGGACCTCACCTTTTGAGCTCATGTGTGATGCGAGCGATTATGCTGTAGGAGCTGTTCTTGGACAACAGAGAGGTAAGATTTTCCATGTGGTATATTACGCTAATAAAACCCTTATTGGTGCTCAATTAAATTACACCACGACAAAAAATGAATTACTAGCTATAGTTTTCACATTTGACAAATTTTGTTCCTACTTGATTGGCACAAAGGTAATTGTCCACACTGACCATTCGACAATTAAGTATTTGATTGCTAAAAAAGATGCCAAACCTCGTTTAATTCGTTGGATACTCTTTTACAAGAATTTGACATTAAAATTAAGGACAAAAAAGGAACATAAAACCAGGTTGCTGATCATTTGTCAAGGCTGGACGGGGGTGATACAGAAAATGACTCATTGGAAATCCATGATGCATTCCCAGATGAGCAGTTGTTAATTGCCTCGGCAACACCCTAGTATGCAGATATTGTAAATTTTCTGGTTAGTGGTATTTTACCTTATGACTTTACTCACCAAGAAAAGAAGCGGTTCTGACATGATACTAAGCATTATTATTGGGACAAGCCTCTGTTGTTTAAAAAATGTGCAGATCAGGTCATAGGACGATGTGTCTCTAAGGAGGAACAACAAAATGTGCTCCGGCAATGCCATTCTTCACCCTATGGAGGCCATTTTGGTAGAACTCGCACTGCAGCCAAAGTTCTACAGTCCGGTTTTTACCGGCCCACTCTTTACAAAGACGCCCATAATTTTTACAAGAGGTGTGACCGTTATCAATGAACGGGAAACATATCAAGGCGACATGAGATGCCATTGCAGAATATACTTGAGGTCGAATTATTTGATGTATGGGGTATCAATTTTATGGGGCCTTTCCTGTCATCGTTCGGCAACCTCTATATTTTACTCGCTGTGGACTATGTGTCCAAGTGGGTGGAGGCAAGTGCAGTTCCTAGGAATGATACAAAGACTGTGCAACGATTCTTGCAAAAGAATATTTTTACACGGTTTGGGACACTGAGGGTAATTATTAGCAATGAGGGCACACATTTTGACAATAAACTGATTGCCAAGACATTGGAGCGCCTTAGAGTGACACATAAAATTGCCACGGCATACCGTCCACAGACTAATGGGCAAGTAGAAATTTCCAACCGTAAGTTGAAGGGAATCCTAGAGAAAGTTGTTAATCCTTCTCGAAAAGATTGGTCTTTGAGAATTGATGACGCTCTTGGGGCCTACCAAACAACATTCAAGACACCCTTAGGGATGTCTCTCTACAGACTTATCTACGACAAGACTTGCCATCTACCAGTGGAAATCGAGCATAAGGTCTACTGGGCTATCAAAACCATGAATATGGATTGGGAAAGGGCAGGGCAAAAGCATCTACTTGTCCTAAACGAGATAGAAGAGTTTCGTGCCGTAGCATATGACAACGCCAAGATCTATAAAGAAAAAAACAAGCGTTGGCATGACAAGAAGCTATTGCCGCAGCAATTCTTACCAGGGCAATTAGTGCTTCTCTTCAATTCTTGCCTTAAGCTTTTCCCTGGGAAATTGAAGTCAAGATGGTCCGGGCCGTTTGAGGTTGTAAAACATTATTCTCATGGGGTTTTAGTGGTTAAATCGACAGTGGATGGACATGAGTTCAAGGTTAACGGACAACGGTTGAAGCACTATGTTGGTGCACACGTGGCTCGCGATAAGGCTCTAGTGAACTTAATTGCCCTGGTAAATAATTCGATAAAACCTATTGTTCGCATGGAATCCTATTAGTTGACTTGTACACAACTCCGCACATACATTTTCACTAGCATTGTAGTTCTATTTTGAGTAATTCTCTGTGATGTCCAAAGATTGAAAGGTAATCAATTTTTTGTGCCACGGTTCTGAGGATTGAAGTCGAGAAAGAAGCATGTTTATGATGGTAAGGGCTTTGGCAGGTAATTGTTAGTGTTTTGCATTGCTTGAGAACAAGCAATGGTTTGAGTTTGAGGGTGTGATGAGTGTGCAAAAGTACTATTTTTTCCTTTTTACTCATATTATTGTTAGACTTAGGCCCATTTTAGTTACATTGATAGGCATTCATGCATAGTTTTCTAGTTTCCTTAGTTAATAAGCTTGGTATTGCATTTGGTTGGTTTTTATGGAAAAATCGTTGCTGGTGTGTTTTATTTTGTGCAGGACTGGATTGCCGTGGCAAGTAGGGGTCATTACTGAAGGAGTTGTTGTGGCAATAAGAGGTCATTTCTGAAGGCGTTGTTGAAGCTGATTGTCGTGGCATAACAGGATAATCTTGGATAAATACAACATTATCCGCAACATTATCTAGATCACAAGAGATAAAGGCCAGATTCAAATTTCAAAAGCCTGATCAGATAAAGGCCATATCTCTAGGAAATTCAAACATATTCAAATCCTATTCATCAACAACAAAGCTGATTGCATCAACCCCTTTAAATAGAAGATCAAATCGCAGCTTTGAGGATTTAGATTTTGGGGAATCAGATTCTAGAGAGGAGGCTAATCGCACACTTTATCTTCTTCATTTTTACTTTATGCGATCTATGTCTGGGATTATTTTTATTGAATATTCTTTTTCCCTAGCCATGAACTAATTTAAATTGGCTGGGGTTATTTGGGGTTTGTGGTTGTGATAAATGTTTGGATGGTTTAGGTTCAATGATTACAATTTTAATTCAAAGTTTGTTCATTCTTGGTTCTTATTTTTGATTTCGAGTGAATTGGGAGAGGATCTCGAGAGTGATCTATTTATCTATACTCGGGAGAGTTAGATTCAAGAAACGAATGAACATTATCTTTATTCAACAAATCGTCGATGAAGGTTAATCCACCTTAGAAATAATGATTGGATTTCAACGGCTAAGAGGAACGTAGATCGGTTGTTGTTCATCTAAGGTTAAGGAAGGGATGTATCACCACGGCATGCACAACTAACTAGTTCTTCGGTTAGGGATAACAAGAAGACATTGAAGAATGCTTCACCGAGCTTTGAAGAAACCTAGCTACCACGACATAAATTGTGACCTAGCTGCCACGGCAATTCAACCGGTCTTAGTTGCCATAACAATTGAGTTGCCTCAGCAATCAGCTGCCACAACAATCCAAACAACCATTACACCACTACCCACGATAACCCGACCTACTCTCTTATTTGATTACTTTCTTTATTTATTTTACTTGTTTAGTTATTTACTTTTTACTTCCAACACCTATCATCACTATTTATTTATTTTTTCAGTGTGAGAAGTTAAAAATTAGAGTTTCACCAATCCCTGTGGAGACGATATCTTTACTATACTATAACTTGCGACGTGTATACTTGCACCAATTGCGAAGCACTCAAAACACGCAACATTATTGTTGTTATTGATATTGTTATTAAAATTGGCCTAAGTATTGAATCCTTGGATACGAATGGATATGGGATACAATTGGTGTGCCATAGAATTCATGAGCTCATTGGTTCAGAGTGGACTACGGTCCTTGAGCTAAGGCTTTATTTGGCGATGTTGGCAGGATGTGTTAGTGTTGGTCTTATTGGCGATGTTGGAGGATATTGACTATTTATTGTTGGCGATGTTGATTGAGAATTCACATATCTACATTTACATGTCGATCCAAGGAAACAAATTATTGCAAGTATTGTTAAAACATGATTTGAGATGCATTTACATTTATGTACATGTTCATGACATTATTGGAATTTATGTTATTATTGTTGACTACCTCACTAGGCTATATAAGCCTAATGCATCTCATTTCCATGTATTTTTCAGGTTAAGAGTTGAGGGGGTTAAGGATCGGAGCAAGAAGTGTTTTAGAAGCAAGTCACATCAATTATATGTAATGTTAATCTAGCCTTTGAACTCCTAGAATGGTGGCATAGGGTCTTGACATGTTAGTTTAGCCCCTTTTGTATGTACATATGATGCACCATGTTGGTAAGATAAGATGAGAAATATGGCATGTTAATATTTTGATAAAATTGGTGAAGTGGCCTAAAAAGCACTAATAAGTAAAAATGTAGTAAATGGATTCGGAATGGCATGAAATTTGACATGCATATAGAAATAATGTTTTTAAGCTTGCTAGTAAAATTTGGTAAACTTTGGACATGGTTAAGGCCTCTAAATAGGATAAAGCCAGATAAGAATTGTCATTACAGACACAAGTGTACCGATACGGGTGGTGTCGTACCGGTACTGATAGGCCATTTTGGGTAAGATTAACCCAGGCGTACTGATATGGGTGATTTCATACCGGTACTGAAATGGAATTTTGGTAACATGTATTAAGGCGTACCGATACTGCTATAGTAGTATCGATATGCCAAATCAACTCTGGAATTTTACTGTAGCAAGGGTACCGATACAGGTGGTGTTGTACCTATACCCATTAATGACTCAATTTGAGAATTTAGGGATTTAGTACCGGTACAGTAATGGTCATGTACTGATACGGATGCATTGAATCCTCGCACCAATACAACATATCACGTACCGATACAGGATTTAGGTTTGAAAGAATTTATTTTAAAGGGTGTACTGGTACAGCCTTTTAAGTACAGGCACTGATACATATGAGTTAGTTAAGTTAGTTATTTGGTTTTGAAAACTTTGCAAAATAGCCACTGATTTAGATATAGTTTAATTGGATATGTAAATGGTTTTTGAAACCTATGAGATTTTACATTGCAAGATAATCAAGCATAAAATTCCACATTGGTAATTCTAATTATTGATAAGTCTTCAAAATTTGCAAGAATTACAATTTAGTCATTAATCTTACATAGTTATTAAATGGTCCATGATTATAATTTGGTTGAATTTTCATTGACCATAGCTAAGCATTGCATTGAATCAATGTTATTAACTTATTATTTATAGTTCAAATCATCGAGGTCAGTAAATCGTTCACCGTATTGTTTATCGGTAACGCTTCTGACCTAATTTTTTTCCAGACCGGGAAGAGGGTGTTACATTTGTGGTATTAGAGCTAGAGTTTAGTCGATTCTAGGACTAAATTGAAGTCCATTGTATTGTTATTGCATTGCATATGCCACATTGGAGTTTATTATTGTGTATATTGTGACGTGTGATTAATCCAATCCTTTTTCCTTTTATATTATAAGATGTCTGACTCCGATAAAGCTCACGAGGATATTGAGCTTACTACTGGCTCCTCGACTCATGGCGAGGAGAAAAGAGGGAAGACCCTTCAAATTTACTAGTTCCTCTACAAGAGCCATTGAACCCCGAACCGGTGTTGCATAATGCTCAGTTTGAAAACTATCAAAACATGACTGAGATGTTCAAACAGTTTATGACTACTCTTAAGTTCGAGTAGTCTGCACAATCCTTTGTAGCTGCTACTTCTACAACCCGAGCCCCTATAATAAACTAGCACAACATCGAGCTACTACCTTTACTGGTAAGGCTGGTGAAGACCCTGAGACGGCAAAATATTGACTGGAAAGCACGATAAGAATTCTAACCAAGTAGTTACAGTGCTCAGATGAGCAAAAGCTCGAATATGCCTTAGCCTTCTTGGCAGATGAGGCTTTGCATTGATGGGAAACCACTATACTTACTACTCCCGAAGAAGCTGTAACATGGGAATTCTTCCTGCGTGAGTTCAAAAAAAAGTACATTAGTGAAGACTATTTGGCAGAAAGGCGG
Organism: Hibiscus mutabilis; assembly: GCA_019671005.1. NCBI lineage: Eukaryota > Viridiplantae > Streptophyta > Magnoliopsida > Malvales > Malvaceae > Hibiscus > Hibiscus mutabilis. Next base: position 14,414,824 of record CM033749.1, on the reverse strand, counting down.
TTATCTTCTTGCATCTTAAGCAAGGCGGGAGGTCGGTGGAGCAGTATATCTATGACTTCTATAAATATTACAAGTACAGAGCAAAAAAAGAAGAGAAGTGTAGAATATTTGTAGTTGGGTTAAGTGTTGAACTTCGACCCTTGTTCACTGCCTTGGAAATAACATATTTCTAAGAGCTCGTAAATCAAGCAATTTGTACCAAAGTTACTCAAAGGTCGCAGAGGTTTAGTAGGCTAACTCTATCTGAAAAGAGGTCTCGAGATGATTCTCGTCCACCTTTACTGTATAAGAAAGGTAAAAAACAAGGATTCAAGAAACAACCTCACCAACAATTCTCTCGATCAGGCAATTTTGCTAAGCCACAAGTTATGTCCCAATCTTCTGCAAGAACAACCTCCATTAAGAGTATTGGAGATTCAAGTCGAGAGTTTCAACATCCCATTTGTAATTTTTTCAGAAGATGCACCCTGAGGGACAATGCCGTAGACAATCTGAGGCATGTTTCTTTTGTGGTGAGCAAGGTCACTACATCAAAAATTGTCCGATGAACACTTCTAAGTCATTTGCACCGATAATTCTAACGTCCCCTGCTCAATCCTTTAAGGGTAAGGGACAGAAACAAGTTGCACCGGGAGCTTCTGTGAGACCTGATGGCTCTACGAGGACTCCTAATAGAAGAGAATCTAAAGCTTCAGCTCAGGTTTATCACGTGAGGAGCAGAAAGGAGGAAGAGGATCCAAATATTATTATAGGTACTATTGAACTGTATACCCACCCTGTTTATGCATTGATTGATCCTGGATCTACTCATTCCTTTGTAAGTACTGTGTTGATTAAAAGATTTAAGCTAACATCCGAGCCTATAGTTTCCAAAATTACCGTTACCAATCCTTTAGGTGGTAGTGTTGTAATTGGATTAGTATGCAAAAATCGTCCTCTCATGATACAAAGGATACCTTTTCTTGATCAATCAATGCATTGACCATAGCTGATCATTGCATTGAATCAATGTTATTAACTTATTATTTACATTTTAAATCATCAAGATCAGTAAAATGTTCACCGTATTGTTCACTGGTAATGCTTTCGACCTGAATTCCTACCAGACCGTGAAGAGTGTGTTACAGGATGAGTCATGTTCTGACCAGAGCAGGGAAGGTTTTAGCTCTATAATCTACTAGGGATCCCATACCTGTGGCTGAGAAATCGATTCAAATAAGGCTGAGCACGGATGCAACCCCTTTATAGGTTGTGACACATATTCAATGTGAGAGTGATTCGCATGGTGGAGTAGATGGTTTACCTCTGACCACGGCCTGCAATATGACATTGCAGTGAGTTGTCTTATTTTCCTTAATTATGTTTTAATGATTAATAAATTATGTTGGAATGCAAAGGGTGTTGCGAGCCCTCCTTTTCGGCGCTATTTTAAGAATTTTGTTAGGTTACATGATCCACAAATAGTAGCTTTGGTAGAGCCTCGGATTAGTGGTTTGCAGGCGGATAAGGTTTTGGCGAGACTTGGTTTCCTCAACTCCTTTTGCGTGGAAGCCCATGGTTTTAGTGGAGGCATTTGGCTTCTTTGGAAGGACTTAGTGTCGGTGGCTATTGATTGTATCTCAAATTAATTTATCTATTGTCGGTTATAGGTGTTAGGATCGTTGAACTGGTTTTATTTTATGACTGTGTATGTGAGTCCAAAAGTTTCGATTCGCAAGTTTTTGTGGAGCCAATTAGAAAGACTTAACCCAGGTGATGATGTTGCTTGGCTTTTAGGAAGAGACTTTAACTCCACTCTGAGTAGCGATGAGCGAAGTAGAGGTGCGAGTCGTGGTTCGGGGGTAAATACCTTATTCTCCGATTTTGTCTTCCATATGAGACTTATAGATGGAGGTTTTACGGGGTCCCACTTTACTTGGAGACCCGAAGATCTTTATAAGTGCTTGGATCGTTACCTTGTTAATGAAGCTTTTCTCTGGGTGCAAAATTTCTCTGTTCTTCATTTAGATCAGCTTGGGTCTGACCATAGACCCATCCTTTTAAGAATGTCTTTGCATAATCGTAGGGACCAACAACTCCCATTCTGCTTTTTGGCGTGTTGGCAAGACCATCTGAATTTCTTTGAGTTCTTGGCTTCTTGCTGGGATGATAGCCGAGATATTGATGTGAACGTCAAAGAATTCAAGAGTAAAAGTGGGTGACTAGAATCATAACATTTTCAGTCATATCGTTAAAAAAAAGTCACATCATGGCCCGTATAAATGGTATTGACTGCAAGCTTGAACAAGGTAGCTCTATTTTGTTGATCAGGTTACGTACTAAACTTGCCATGCAATTGGATGAGATTCTGGAACATGAGGAATTGATGTGGTTCCAACGAGCTCGTTCGAAGTAGATTGCACAAGGCGAGAAAAATACGTGTTATTTCCACACATGTGCTACGAGTCGTAAAAAGCGCAAATTAATCACCACTCTTAAGCTCCCGAATGGAAATTGGTAAATTGACCAAGGAATGATTCGAAGTGTTGCGATTTATTCTTCCAAAATCTATTTACAGGCAGTTTGAGTTCCTTACTAGCATTCCCTATCGTGGGTCATTTTCGGTAGCTAACTTCTTTAGAGAAACAAGGTTTGTCATCGTCGGTTTTTTATGAGAAAATTAAGCAAGTGGTTTTTTCGATGGATTCTTTTATACCCCCGAGATAGATGGACTCTATACCGCTTTATATCAAAGAAATTGGTATATTGTTGGAAACCACGTGTGCAATTAATTATAAATATATTTGTTTCCGGTGAATTAGACACATCTCTAAACTGCACATTACTTGTTCTTATACCAAAGGTTGATAATCCAGAAATCATCTCTCAATTCAGACCCATAAGTCTATGTACAGTCTTATAGAAAACAGTGACAAAAATTATTGTAAATCGTCTGAAACCTTTTCTACCCACATAGATCTCTGATAATTAGAGAAGTTGTCCCTGGAAGATCAATCATTGATAATATAATCATAGCCCAGGAAGCGATTCACTCAATGCAAAAGAAGAAAGGTATTTTGGGTTGGATGACATTAAAGATTAACTTTGAGAAAGCCTACGATAAACTTGAATGAGATTTCATACACGATACACTATTTGATCTTGGCATTTCAGATGATCTACAATCCTTGATCATGACGTGTGTTACATCGATTTCAACACAAATCCTGTGGAATGGAACTGTTTTTGATTCTTTCACTCTATCTCGAGGTATTCGCCAAGGTGACTATCTCTCGCCCTACATTTTTGTGTTTTGTGTGGAAAGACTTGTGCATATGATTCAAGTCGAAATTGGTGAGGGAGATCGATCAGACTTTTCTGCAATGGTCCTGGGTTGTCCCACTTATTCTTCACCGATGATCTGGTATTATTTGCTGATACATCGCTGGACCAAGTAGAGGTTGTTCAAAAGTGCTTAAGGTCTTCTGTGCTAGCTCTAGGAATATATGCTCAAGGTCTAGAAGAGCCATATGTCAATCCTTAGGTTTTGAGGAAGTTAGTGATTTGGGTATGTATTTGGGAGTCCCTCTGCTTAATAAAAGAGTGACGAATGGTACATATGGATACATTATTCAGAAGATACGGGACAAATTAACGGGTTAGAAGGCAAAAAATCTCTCCTTGGCTAGGCAAATAACCCTTGTATCCATATGCAGATTGTGCATGTTGAGGAGCTGCTGTGGAAGATACGCTCCATGTTATACGTGACTGCCCAATAGCTACCGCATTTTAGTCGATTTTAATCGAATCTGGCTGCCAAGGTGAATTCTTTTCATTACCGCTTCTTGCCTGGATTGTTTTGAATTTAAGTTCTGATTGTCGCTTTCCTATTCACGCTACCTATTGTGACCTTATGTTCAGATATGTTATATTGTCCTTGTGGACAAAATGTAACACGCATATTTTTGATCCTGATCGAAGCTACTAAGAACCTCTCCTTGTACACTGCCATAGATAGGTGATGGAAGTTATGGAAAACCGAAATAAAGGAGCTTATTGCAGCAGTTGTGCGGGTTGTATGAAGACAGCAGCCTGGTATCAAAAGATTGTTCCCTCCCCCTAAAGGATGGGTAACGAGCAACTCGGATGGGTCTTTTCGTGCGGCAATTAGAGGTGCTACGTGTGGTGGTGTACTTCGTAACCACATGGGTATTGGATTGTTGGTTATGCTAAGAGTATCGACATGTGTTCTGTTCTCGAAGCTGGATTATGGGGAATATATGAGTGTCTTTGTCTAGCATGGGAACTAGGCATTAGCCGTCTCCGCGTGGAATTTGATTGCTCCGAGGCAATCTGGATCTTGAAGGAGCATGAGCATGAGAAGCTTCGACCGTCAATTGTCCAACATATTATGGCTCTTCTTAATAGAAGTTGGGAAATTAAATTAGTAGTAGTTTGTCGGGAAAATAACAAGGGGGCGGATGCCTTAGCCCATCTCGCTTGGAAGCTCTCTTTTGGAAGTCATGAGTTCATCGAGCCACCGACGTCAGTTATTAGTTTGGTTAATGTGGATTATCCGGATTAATTTTTATCTTGCTTTATAGTCGAGGTTTTCTCGTTTGTTTTGTAAAGTAAAGCAAAGACACTCTTTTCTTCCATTTAAGTTTATGAATGTTTTTTAACGAAGCTCTAGGTTTACTCCCCATTAATAATAAAAAAAGAATATGCTAGCGAGACTCAATCAGAACCCTAAAGAGATGAGAATTTAGATAACCGTGTCCTACGGTAAATTGGAAATATGAAATCCTATGATTTTTTTGGTGCTCTATACATGTTCTAATATTAAAAGAAATTAGGTTTAGGGTTTGAGATTTAGGATTAAGATTTAAGGCTTAGAACTTTGGGTTTAAGATTTAGAGTTAGAGTGTAGAGTTTAATTTTTTAGTTTTAGAGCATAAATAGAAGTACCAAAAAAGATAAAGGATTTTTGTTCGGAAAATATGCCTATAAATTAATATAGATACCATCATACCAAAAGCATAATGAGTGCAATTTTTTTGGTTTAACCATTGATATTTAGTGTAACTCATTGGCTGACTAATTAAAAATGGATACTGCAAAGGCCCATCATGGGGGCGACCATTCCAATCCAATGTTTTCTCTTCCACCACCAGTCTATTACTATTCCATGTTCCTCTTGGCTATATATATATATATATAAAATTAGGATTCACTTACACAGTGTAACAGATTTTAAGTTTTATATGTTTTTTGGATCGTTAGATGGAAAAATAGATTACTGAGATTAATTTCTTACTCTTTTTCAAGTTATAACCTTCACATATTTTATTGTTTATCTCAGTCATCCATTTCACGCATCCAACAATCCAAAATCGTATAAAACTTAAAAAATTTTACACTATGTAACCAGATCTTATTTAATATATATATGATCATCATTCCCCTAACTTATAACGACAACTCATGAGTTTTTGTTTAGGGTAGGTGCCTTGTGAAGTCTATGCTTGTTTTTCTATTTACCAAAATGGCCCACCAATAATTGTTGATGGCCTACATAATTTTGCTATTTCCTCTACTAATTAAAGGGAATTGTGGATAGAATTTTAAAAATTGGAGAGAACTTATCATTTACCCTAACACACATGTTGTGTTTGGTATTTTTTAATGTATGTTTTATAATTTATATTTAAAATACTTATTATCTCTCTTAATAAAATTATCTCCAAAATAAAAATTTGTGTGTAATATACCTATTGATCACTACACCCATCGTTTATGTCGAAGGTCTAACCATTCTTTACAAATGAAATTTAACAAGGGAAATTGTACTAAATTAGTAATAGAATTTTTTAACATACAATTTGATATAATAGTTATATTATTCATACCCTTCTCTATATATAAACCGAAAGATATTGAATGCTTAAATATGTTTAATTTTATATCTCATACGATAATATCAATTGAATTAAATTGAATTAAAGATGCGGACCGCACCAAAATATTATAACCTAAATGTAATATATATATATATATATATATATATGCATGTGTATGTATATATATAAAGACAACTCGTTGAACGAATACAGTTTTGATACAACTGAGATAGTAATGGTGCCGTTCATGATCTCCTTCTACAGTTTTTTTAGTTCATTTGGATCTGCCAAATACTATTCTATAATTAATTCCATCTGTTTTCATTCCATTTTTAAAAAATAATAATATTAATGTGTTCCAATTATTTAGCAGCTACGTGTTGATTCGACTGTCCTAACAGCCGACAACTAATTGCATCAATTCTCCAACAAAATAAAATTAGGACGCTTTAAGATAATTAATCACGTGACTAGGGTTCCTGTCTTTTACATTAAACTTTTAATTTTGTTTCAATTTGATTACTGACCTGTTAACAACCGTTAAAAGAATGATTTGATTGTTAAAATATTTTGTATAATAACACATTTAGTCTTTCACGTTTACGCATTCAATTTAGTCCTAATTTGAAAGAAATAATAAACTTAACTCTCATTATTTCAATTTGATCCTATTTTTAATTAGTGACAGTTTAATATTTTATTATTTCTTTGACAAGTCACATATTTACTAGTCGATAAGTCACATATTTTGATTTGACTCGACTTTATAAGAATTTTTTAATTCAAATTCGAGACAGGTCAAGACAAATTTTAAGAAAAATAGGATTAGAATCGATAATAGAGAAAAAAATACCTCTCTCAAGTCAAAATCAGAAGAACCAAAATTCTAACTCACCCCATCCATCCTGCATAATACCCAACATTTCTTTGCTTCTGTTTCATTCCGGAGTCCTTTGTTGTTTGTTTCAATTTGGAGATGATCTTCAATGTATGCTCATACGTGTATATTTGTTGATTAAATGCAAATGCAATATGTCTTTTTATGCAATATATGAACTATCAATAAATTTTTCAAATCTTTAAAGTCGAAGTTATTATATGGGTCTACTCCAGCATTTAAAAATTGGTTTATTGGTAAAGATACATGTACTTGATGCCCCGCCCAAAAAAAGGACTCCAGCCCTAGTAGCCCTGCTAAATGGTGATTCAACATAAATTTTACATCTTGAAACCAAGTCAATTTTAGGGCTGCTTTGTGATAATAGAATCAACCGACAAAAAGCATTAAGGCTGCAAAGACCAATGCACCAATTGCGGTACAATAGAGTTGTAATTCATTTAGAGCATTTAAATTTAAAACTTTCAAAATGTTACAGTAATTGGCAAATACAATAATATTTAAATATAAATAGAAGAGCAGCAAAAGTGGTATTTTACCAATAATCGAGAAGGAAAGGAGTAGAAGTACCAAGGAAATAAAAAGGTTTGGATCCATTTACCATTAAGGTCTGAATTGAAATAGCATCAAATTGAAATAACGAGGGTTAGATTTATTATTTCTTTCGAATCAGGACTAAATTGAATATGTAAACGTGAGGATTAAATGTGTTATTGTACAAAATATTTTAACAACCACATCACTCTCTTAACGGTTGTTAACGGGTCAGTGACCAAATTGAAACAAAACTAAAAGTTTAATGGTAACATTGAAGCAATTGAAAGTTTAGTTACTAAATTAAATAATTGATCAAAGTTTAGTGACCATGTGTGAACTTCACCCTTAAATTAATGTGAATGTAGAAATTATTATAGTACTAAAAGTTTAATTATTTTTTGAATTAAAAAATAAAAAAATCCGAAAAATAACACTTATTTTATTCTAAAAGGGATGATAACACTTTCGGTCTTTAAGATTTTAAAATTAAATAAAACAATTAATAATATATTACGGTACATATGAATAGTAGTACATTGCGGTACATAACATTTACTGTAGAATTATCCTATATGTTGATACCTAGTTTAATTTGGTGAAAATTTTCGTTTACACTTATTTGTTTTTGGAATAATCAAAATTTATCACATGTGATAATTATTTTTTCAATAAAAGGGGAAAAGACGACTCGATACTATCTATGCCTCGTTAAAAATTTCTCTAACCCTAAATAAAAGAAAAGAATACATTAGATAGTACCATTAAAATTACATCAGCAATAAACTAATAAAACCACTTAAAATTCAAACCAAAACGGAAACAAAGCACCTAACTTTAGCAAATGAACTCCACGAGTTCAACCAACATGCACAGGAACTTGATCATGGCCCGAGTTATCCTCCTGCAGCAAAGTATGAAACCCCGCCTCGCATGTGATAATTATTTGACTCAAGCTAAATTAAACTAAACTAATTACGAGATAAATCGAGAAATTAAGGTTTGATTTGATTTTAAAGTATTTTATGTTTTTGTTTAATATTTTCTTTTTTTAATATATTGAAAAATATATTTAGGAAAAAGAAATAAAAAAATTGTTTTTAAATAATAGAAATGTGAAAACACTTTTGGTACCTATTTTCTTATAATTGAAAATGATAATAAGTTCCAATTTTTATTTTTTTTAGCTCAACAAGATATAATTTTATTAAGAGCTTTATCTGAGAGTACGCTTCGTTAAAAATATCTCTAAACCTAATCGGAAGAAAATAAAACACACCAGACAACCGAATAGAAGCACCAAGTTCAAACTGACAAAGGCAAACCCCAACTACTTAAACAGACATGAAAAAGTTTAAAACTCCAAGACCGGAAACAAAGGAAACAAAAAACAATGCTTCACCGGAGGAATCTTGCGTTTTACGATCCCACATAATAATTCACCATCAAAAAACCACAGCAGTAACAAGCAACATGAAACTCAGTTTCCAGCTTAGCAAGAATGGATACTCACTCCTTTACCACCAAGCCTCTATTCTCACCATCCCTTCTTTTGCTAACCTGTCTGCCAAAAAGTTACCAGATCTCGGCGTATGGTTAAAATTAAGTCGACCAATCTGTTTGGACAGATCCAGAAACGTCGACCACCACTTCCGCGGTCGATGTAGAGGATTATCTAACCAATATAATATCAGTCTAGCATCGGATTCCACTACCAGAGGGGCTTTACCAACCCAACCTGTAACCCCTAAACCCGACCTGGAAGAAATAGGTCGAATCTAGGAAGTCACGCTTGAAAACTTAACATTCAAGAAACTAAATTTAAAATTATACTTTAATTTAAAAAATATATATAACTATAATTTAATAAATATCTCATAATAATAAAATACAAATATCATAATTAATATTCGGATATTTAAATAAAATCTTTGAAATAAAACCACAATAAATGAATGTAAAAAATAATCCCAAAACATAATTATTCTCAAAGTATGAAATTACATCAACGTCTCAAAATAATAATCTGAATAACTAAAAATAGTTTCGTACTGAATAATAAAATAATCGGATAAAATGTGAAATCCTCCAAGTACCACGTCGCCTAAAGTCCAAAGATATCTGTAAGAGAAAACTATGGGGAATAAGCTAAAAAGCTTAGTGTATCTCTAAAGTGCAAGAAAACTATAGTCGTAAAATAAAATAATATTTTTTCAAGTTTCTTTAAAATATAAAACAATGGTACAATATCACAAGCGTAATGCAATGCACCCCAACTACGTCCGCCAAAGATGAGGAAGGTTCCTATAATCTCCTCCCTACGTCCGCCAATCCGAAGTGGAATTCAACCCAAGGGTGAAACCACTGAACTTCCTCCATACAAATCTCAACCTATGCTCATACATGTATGATGTTTAAAACTCAAATTTCATAAACACAATTCTATAAATCCGATATTCCATAAACATACGTCATAAATCCTTAAATTATAGTCCATAATTCCGTAGATCATAGTTTTGTAAATCCAATATTTCGTAAATCAAATATTTTATAAATAAACACATTCTAAAATTGTATGCATATGATGTTAACGATACAAGCCATAATACAAATCATAATCAAACAAGGTGTAAAACATATAAAATTTATTTATTTATAGCACGGGAAGAAAACACACTTTAGCCGAAGCAAACTCAACCTACTGAATGACTAGTCTCTCATAATCAAAAGTACGAGGTCCAGTTGTACTGGTACCTATGAGAATAATCCTACGATTAAGAAATTATTCCTAAATACTAATCTAACGAAATTTAATAAATACTTATCTAATTCGAATAGTTGATCTTCAAATCAACCGAATGCATAGTTAAATTGAGCGGTGCCAGAGACTCAGCGGGGTTTGATCGAATTAAATAAAAAAATAAAAAATAGGAAGGGATGCGTTTCGAACATATTGAGAAAGGGAGAAAGTGCGGCAGAGGTGAAGAAAACAAATTGATCCTAACATGTATATATAAACAAATCTTTAGTTAAATTACAAGGTAAGCCCTTGTTCTTTTCTAGGGTTCATATAGTAGGTACCTCATATCAATTCCTTATAAAAATGTCACTAAATTTATTTAAAATTCAATTAATTCTCAAATTTCCTAATTAGGGTTTTATATTTAAATTCGCAATTTCTAGGGTTCTGAATTTAGGAATTTCAAAATTAGGTTTTAAATTTGGGGCAAAAATTCGGGGTGTTACACAATCTGCTTCAACGAAAACCTCAAAGGCAACTTTGGTTTCGACCAATTTGGCAAAATCAGGTCCAACCCCCTCGACCAGTCCTGAAAAAATAGCCCTCATCACTCCATCTTCAGAGCGAAGCACTCAGCTCCATCAACATTGAACTTAACATGGCCTGGTTGGGGAGGATTCCACTCGTCACTCGTCAGCAACCTGTTCGCAATCACCACAACTAGACACCGGACTAGCCCACCAATCATCTATAGTAACATTAAAATCAGGTTTTAGTGTTTTTATCCAAACTAGCTCCCTTAACTTCGAGTAGAACAACAGATCTCGCATGGAAATGGGCTTAGTGTTGAACACCAAGTCGTTACGCACAAGCCAAATGCTCCAAACAGCAGCCGCGACAATGATTAGCCAAATGCTCCTCAGTTTATCTGTGAAGCCAATATAGAAGCAAAAATTGAATAGGCTTAAAACATCTTCCCAAATCACTCCCCACCAACTACTGAACAGGCTCCAGAAATCATTAATCACCCCACATCCCAAAAACAGATGATTTGCGTCCTCAAAACACACTTTACACCACACAAAGAGGCACTCTTCCTCTACTAATTTAATCCCCCTGTTACACAATAACATCTTTGTAGGAATTCTATCAATTTTAAGCATCCACAAGAAATGCTTAACCTGAGGTGGCACTTTCAGGCAGCGTTAACAATCAGCTGGGATAGTCTTTTGACTGAAAATATATATGAATTCGAATAGATGTTAGAGATTTATATTTAAAATTTGTTGGATTATTTTTTATTAATATGAACCAAGGCAAATTCATTAATAGAATTTAAATCTAAAAATTTATGGCTTTCACAATTTTCAATTTTACAATGCATCTTTCGAAAAATAATGAAAACGGCTTTTTTATGGTTTTGTGATTTTCATATGATTTTATTTTTTATTTCGAAATATTATTTTTGAAAGTTTTCAATCAATAAAAAATTATTAAACTCATTTTTAAGATCAAGTCTTAAACTCTTAAAGTAGATCCATCATACTTAAAAACAAGTTTGAAGACCCTTGCACCAAACTCTCTCTGATACGCAATGGCGGATCTAAATGTAATGTAGGGTGGGATCGTGCCTACTCTTATCCTTTTAAAGTTCATACATTTGTTTTTATTTTTTTTACTTTTATGAATTGGTCCTTAAATTTTTACAATATTTATGTGTAACACCCTGATCCCACCGGATCAAAGACGCTACATTCGGGTTGCCTCTAACCCGACCCATAAAATTTCATTTGATTTTAAGTTCCGAAGTTTAGCCCAAAAAACAACATTCAAAGTAAGCCTTTAAAATAAAGTTTCATAATCATTTCAAATCCAAAATATAAATGGAGCTCCGTACGATTTAAACACCGTATATTAAAATAAGTGTAAATAGAGTTACAAACCAACTACAAAAAGGTCCTATGAATACATAGCCCTACAACTAAAATCAAGTTATTGTACTCAATTTGATTCGATGCTGGTAAATCCTTGTCGATGTGCTCCTTCCAAAAGAGAGTGACATGTCAACCTATGCACGAAAAAACAACACATCCGCACACTGAGCTAACAAAGCTCAGTGGTACATGTCTACTCTAAAAACTTCATGATAATCATAATAGTAAGCATGCATGGGTAAGCAATGAGTACAAGGCATGAATGCTTATCAAGTATTAAATTACCATTACCGAGGTAACCAAACTTGTTAGCCCGGAACCACTAAGATATCGGGCTAGCCATAAGCACATTCGGGACCACTTAGACATCGAGTACCAACACTGTATTTGGAGCCACTTAGTCATCGAATAATGTACCACACCACGTACCTGGGACCACCAAGACATCAGGTTGTGCATGTTACTTACCCGAAACCATAAAGATATCGGGTAGTGAATACTACTCGAGACCACTAAGACATCGAGTGCATTGACATAAATACGTACTGTAGTACTTACCTCGGGAATTTTGAATCCCATAATAACCAAATCATAAACAACCAAGGCTCACCGGCCCATACTCAAATACAAGACATAAAGATCATTCGATATGGCATCAAAGGTTATAGATCAGCCAAAGGGGAGTGTATCATTCAATTTCATATCCATATAACCCTACCCCAATCATGTTACGTCATTTATTTTTAAATTTGCCAAGTATGGGCAGTTTCAGTAGGGGTATCAGTATAGACCAGGGCGTACTGATACCGAGATTTACTACTAGAATCTGGAAAAGCTTACTCGTACTGATATTGAGCCATCAGTATTGATATACAGGCCGGGGTACCGATACGGTCCATACCGTATCGATACAAACATTTGTTACTAGAATTTGCAAAACCTTCTAGTACCAGTATAGTTCGAACCGTACCGGTACGTTATCCATAACTTGTCTTTGCTCATCAGCAAAATTAAGGGGGTATCGGTACCGCTTCTCGTGTACTGATACCCATGCCTAGAAATGGCTTTTCAGGTCATGGCTTAAGCTTGTAAATCTCAAGTTTTGAACTCCATCACTAGCCTCATGCTCCCTAGAGTTTACTAGGCTCGTTAATACCCCATTATAGCCCTTAAATCCATTAGGAAACAACAAAACATTTGGACTGAAGAACCCTCATACTTTACATGCTTAAACACCCAAACACATTAAAAGCTCAACAATACAACGCAATCACATATTTTGAGAAGCTTGAAGTGTAATGGAGATGTACTAACCTTTCTCTGAATCCTGGAATCCTCCTCATAGAAAGGTCATCTTTACTTCTTCTCTTGGTCTTCGGTATGGGATGGTTCACCAACTTCCTTCAGTAAACAAGAAGTGCAAAAACAAAGTGTTACACTTCAAGAGGGTTAAAAGGAACCTTTAAAACGAATTTACAAACTAAAATCTGTCTCAAAACACTCTCCTTCCAAGAACTCCATAAAAACTCATTTTCATAATTTTCCACCATTTCCATACATTTTTACCTCCAAATGTAGATCTTGAAATGTAGATTCTGAAACTAAGGTTTCCTTCACAAGACTATGTGTTTAAAACAACAAAGCTTACACCGTTTTTTCTATGGGTGAGGGTGTGGAAATGAAGAAGAGAGATAGGGAGGGTGTAGTGATGAAGATGATGCAATAGTGTAGCTTTTGTCTCCCTAAAGCCACGTCTCAATAAAAAGAATTCAAGGGAATTCAATTTTTCTTTCAGATTTTGGGCTATTTACCTTATAAATCCTCCCACTTTATCCCTTGCTACACTCTTGCCATCTTCTAAGCCCACATGGTCAATCTCAAGCCTAAAACACAAGCATTGACCCTAAAAGCTCACTTATTATATAACTAACAATGAGTTCATATCCCCAAGTCAAGGTTAGTTTGTTGACCTTAGTTTTTGGTGTAACGCTCTAGTTTTGGACCTACCAGTTTTGAGGTTTATTAGACGGTTCAGTGGATCGGGTTAGAGATTCGAGTCGGATTCGGGAGTAAATATTTTTTGGTGTGATAAAAATATAGAAAAATGGTTAAAATCATATTTAAATATATGATTGATTTTGGTGAAATCAATTTTTGAAAATGAGTTTTGGAAGGGTGACATTTTGGTTGGTGACCAAAATGCAATTTTTGAAAACTGTTTTTAAAGGTGACTAAATTGAAAAAGGGTCAAATTCTTAGAATCCTTAGGGAGATATTTTACCAAGTGTTTTCTGGTGATTTATCCCTTCAATTGATTTATTTTAACACGTGTTTTAAAAGACAATTAAAAGGGATTTTGGATATTAAAGTTAGTTATCTTTTTAAATAAATTTGACGTAACTTTTCTCTCAACTTTTCTCTCCACTTATTTTCTGTCAAATACTTTTTGTTTTCATCAAAATCCAGAGGTGAGAGATCCTTTTTCTTGGATTCTTGATTTATAATTGATTCTTTATCTTTGATTTACAAAACCTCATTGAAATTTTATGTTTTTCTAGCTTTAATCAATCAACTGAGGGAGAAATCACATAATAAAGGTAAGGTTCGTTCTTATCCTCTATTGATGGTTCTTTATTGATATTCCCAAGTATTTGATCCTTGAATTGTGATTTATAATATGATTTTATGTTTTTATAATGAATAATTGATTTAATTGGGTTTAATTGGTGAAATTATGGAAGATTCGTATTGGATCTATTTTCCAGTGTTGAGGATTGATTTTAAACATATTTTGGATGATTTATTATATTGATAAGTTTTTTAAACATTCGAATCTCGAAACTCATTGAATCCTTGATTATTAGGTTGTTAGATTTGTGTTTTTGTGGAGTTGTGTAGTTGCTGGAAGTTTATGGATGAATTAATCTTGTTTTTAGATGTTATTAGGTGTTTATTGAAGTGTTGGATTGATAGATTGTGGCTGGGTTGTATTTGGAAAGAGTTTGATAATGATTTCGGTTGTTGTGGTTGGGTAATTGTGAAAGGATTATGGAGGTCCATAAGGAATTGTTGTTGCAGTGCTTTGAATGCATTGAGATGCATTAATCTTCTGTTGTAACGTGGTTAAAACAGGAGAGGTCGATCTAGAAGCGATCGGTGAAGTTTTGGAGGCTTCAGACGATTGATTTCACGTCGGCAAATTGAGGCTTTGCGTATCTGTAAGTGAGAACGTGGATTTCAGCTTTGAAATGATTTAAAGGTGGTTTATGGGAGTTTAAATAGAGCTTGAAACGCTGGTTTAAACTCAGAAGTAAGTATGATGTGGTTTTCTCTCTCGGTCATGCTTTTAAGAAATGGTTTTATGCACTTGTTTAATTTACATTGTACCTACTGTTTAAGCAAATTTTAAAGTATGTGAGGTACTGTTTTTTATCATGAAATGATGATGGATGCACGTGGAAGAGTTCCATGTAAGTAAATGATTTATACTTGTGTTTTAAGCATGTGTTGTTGCTTGGAAAATGGTTTGGTTAAATGCTTGTAAAAAACAATGAGGTAAATGGTAAATGGTGAATTATATTGGCAAGTAATGTGGTTTTGAAAATCATTATCGGATATAGTTGGCCAGCCATAGGATTGATAGTGCACTATAATAAGTTGCCTTGGATGCTGAGGAGTTTTGATTGGTGTACCGAAAACTCCATCCAAGTACCCTAATAGTCGAGGGGTTATATGGTATTGTAAACTCCCGTTAGTGGATTAAACATCTAATTGAGGAATGGGGTTGGTGTCCCCGTGGGTTGTAAGTGTACCCGGTTGTAATATACCGTGATTGTGACTGTATCGCTATTCCGGTTGAGATGGCTTTAAGTGTTGTAAGGACACTTGTTGAATCCGTGTATCCGATGAACTATTTTGGTAAAGGAACTTGGTTATGATCACTTGGAAGCCAATATAATTGTTAATGTATCATTGAAAGGTTTATGTTGTATAATGTGATTTATACATGTTTACTCTTTAAGCTTTGCATATGGTTTTTATACATGGGAAGCCTTAAATTGAGGTCTAGCAATGGGATTTGTTGTAGGTTAATGATACATGTTACATATGGTTTAATATGCTGGTTTTTAAATATGTTAAGTGTATGGTTTTCAAGGTATGATAATGTTTTAAATGATGTTTAAAATATGATTGAAATGGGATTTCAATGTGTTTTTGAGAAATGGTTTTAATGCATTGATGGTGTGTTGTTTTGGAGCACTCCTCACTAAGCCTAGTGTGCTTACGCTCTTTTTGTCCATCAATGCAGAGGATTAAAGGCTTGGAAGGCAGCGGGAAGCAAGGGATCACATACAGACTTGGTATCAAAAGTATGTTTTTGGATTAGACTATAAGTAATAAGGGCAATGAGGGTTCCGTTGTTGTTTTGGGAGGTGTTTTGCTAAACTCCCTGTCTGAGCAAGTTTGTTTTGCTGCTCTTGGGTTGTGAAAGGCCATTTTGGTTTGATTAAGGTGATGGTTTGAGATTTCATGTTTTGCTTACTTTGGTTTTTAGGAAGCATTCCTCTAGATTTACGTTTGAAGCATGTTATCATGAGATGATGTTGAAACTAGATTGTTTTGATGTGGTTTGACCTTTGAATATGTTGGATGTATGCTAGAAGCATGTTAGGGTGTTTAGGTATGATTGAAAGCATGTTAAACCAACAAAAGAGAATATTTCAGGTCCAGGCGTACCGGTACGTTGTCCTTATTTTGGTACGAGTAATCCATTTCAGGCTTAGCGTACCAGTACGCGAGCAACTATTTCGGTAAGGGCTAAGGCAAAATTGGTCAGCATTTCGGTACGCGAAGAGATGTTTCGATACGATACGATGTTTTTATGAAGGGCGTTTCGATACGCGGGACGTATCAAAACGAGTTTTGGCTATTGAAATTTGGGGGTTTAAAATAGCAAAAGCGTATCAAAATGCCTGTAAGAGTACCGATACATTACCATTAAATTAGTTATTTGGAATATTCTGAAGTTCTGGTTTCTTACATTTTAGTCCCTAAATGTTGTGGATGCAATTGAATGAGTATGGATGACCTTTTAGAGCTATTTTCTGATATGTAAGCATGAAACCTACTTAATTAAAGGTTGAACACATAAAAATGAGCTAAGACCCTGTAGTTTTTTGAAATTGCAATTTGGTCCCTAAATTGCAATTGTGTTCAATTGGATGTCAATTCGATGTCCGATTGAGTTGGGTTCTCACCTGTGATCAGTATGTAAATGTAGGATAATAATTTTGCATCTAGACAAAATAAAAGAAAAATGGATGTGTTACGGGGTTTATCTTCTCGGTTTACTTCGGTAAACCTAATATAGCTCACTTGGTTCGGTCTTGCGACTAGGTCAGGTCGAGAGGGTTATATTTGGTGGTATCAGAGATAGGTTTGTGATTATTGGGAGTTGGTATGAATGTTGTGATGCTATTGTGAGTTGTAATCTGTTGTTTAATATGCACAGTGATTGTAATATGCACGTTGATTACTTTATACCATGTTGGGGGGAAATTTGGGAAACCTATTGGCTTATTATTATAGTCTGAAATGTTAAGTTTTGAAATGGAAGTCTCGGATCTTTGCTTGAAGCTGGCCTAACTATTTTTTTTGAAATGATTATCATGTCTTAGATATATTTTTAGCATGATGAGACCGAGGAGAGAGTTACGATCTGGTACGATTGCTGCTGCCGTAGGGCAGGGAGACGAGGAGGATGTTGTACCTCATGAGGTGTCACTGCTCTCCACCTAATCCACATGCTAATGTGGACCAAGTACCACCTGTGCCAGCTGGGCCAGGGATGGGTGACATGGCACCTTTGATTTAGGCCATGACTAGTGTATTCCAGGCAGCAGTTGCGGGTGTTCATGTGCCGGCACTAGTGGTTGGGCAAGGTATGCCATTAGAGCGTCTTCGTAGTCTGGGCAGAGTTGAGTTCAGTGGTTTGGCACCTGAGGCTTCCGAGGATTGGTTGGCCAGTACTGAGAGGATACTAGGCTAGATGGGCTGTTTCGATGGCCATAAGCTAGGTTATGATGTTTCCCTATTACAAGGTGATGCCTATAGTTGGTAGACGACCACGATAGCTGGGATGGTGCCCGAGGATGTAACCTGGGAGTTCTTTTGTGGTGCTTTTTAGAAGAAGTACCTAGGAGTCCGGTGTTACGACGAAAAGAAGCGAGAGTTCATGGCTCTGGTGTAAGGTAGTATGTTTGTTTCTAAGCACGAGGTGCAGTTCGTGAGGTTGAGTCAGTACGCACCTAAGTTGGTTATTGACGAATGCCAGCATGTGATCAGTTTCACTATGGGTTGGTTCAAGATGTTAAGACATACATGCTTGCTGCTAATTATACATATTTTGATGTGTTGGTCACGCGAGCCAAGGACATTGAGCAGAACCTTGGGTTGGCTTATGGGTCTCGAGGCTTTAGCTCTCGTTTGAGAGTGGCATATTCCAATTTTGGCAGCGGTCAGGCCAAGAGACACCGTGATAGGAGGTATCGCCTTGAGCCGAGGCGTGGTGGAGGTGTTGTTGGGCGTGGAGCGTAGGGGCAGGGTACCCAGGTTAGGGCTCCGCATAATACCTCTTGGGCTTGTGGATCGCGTTGCCAAACATGCGTGGTGGAGGTGTTGTTGGGCATGGAGTGCAGAGGCAGGGTACCCAGGTTGGGGCTCCGCATAATACCTGTGGCTGTTGTGGCCAATGCTTGTTGGAGTTATGGGTCTAGCGACCATCTGAGACATGATTGTCCTTTGTTGGTTAGAGGTGGGCAGGGCGCTGCACCTGTTGTTGCTCTACCGAGAGGCCGTGGTCGTGGTCATGGAATATTTCATCGCAAAGATGGTGGGCAGAGGACTGTGGCTCATATCGTTGCTATCCAGCCTGAGGGAGGTGGACCGGCTAGGGTGTATACGCACCGTGAGGGTTGCAATGACACTGATGTAATTGTAGGTACTTTCTCTTTATAGTCCTTGCCGTTGTATTCGTTGGTTGATTCTGGTTTTACTCATTCATACATCTTGAGTGAGCATGCACAGTTGCTTGATATACTTGTTGAAATTCTTAATGTGGGTGTTAGAGTGACTAGTTCTTTTGGGGACACAGTCGTGGTTAGAAAGTTGTATCGTAGATGTTCGCTGATGGTTCAAGGACATGTGTTTGCCGTGGATTTGATGGAGTTGCCATTCTATGGTTTTGATGTGATTCTAAGGATGGATTGGTTGACCGAGAAAAGGTTTGCGGTAGATTTTGAGACCAAACAGATATCCCTGAAGTTGTTTGATGATTTTAAAGTTGTGGTTGTAGGCGAGAATGCTAAGTTCTTGTCTAATGCTGTTTCGGCTCTTGAAGTGATTCAGATGATGAATTCCATATGTAACACCTTTAACGTATATCTGATATTCGAATACACATTAAAGATGTTACTAACTAATTTTCAGAATTGTATTTTTTTTCTTTTTTTTCTCGACAAAGTAGTTTAGTGGTTGGCCATTTCTCGGTTTTCAAACAAAACTATGTTAGCAACCACATCTAGTTTTAACCCTGAATTAGTTTGTAAAATACTTTAAGTAGTTATTAAAATGAGAATATAATTTAGGGTGGAAACTATGCGTGCTGCCTAGACTCTTTCTTGCTTTCAAAATCACTATGTGATAAATGACCAACTAAGTTTAAAACCATTTAATGGATCTTTTCTAATATTTTTAATTCTTCAAACTGATTCATGATGATAGATCATACATAATAACTACTTATTTAAAATTTATACATGCCCCACTAGACTAGGATGTGGTGATACTTACTGATAATGCAGATTAACTTGATTCAATGATGTGCGACTCCTCCTTTGCTATCTCGTTCGAAGTACCTACATGTGATACACAACACACATTAAGTATAACTTAGTGAAACATAATCATAATGATATAAACAATAATTATAATAACATAGCTCTACAAAATGTCAAATGATTTTCAATTGCAGTTAATAATATTTTATCATATATAGAACTGCCTTACTTGTATAGTTCATTTATCTAATATAATATTCAAATCACAAGATTTGATCTATCTTTCCAATCTTGTATACATTAAGCTTTTTAGCTTAACTACTTGTATAATTGTATTTCAAGTATTATAGCCAAAGTATAAAAAATTCAAGCCATATGTAATGCATAATTAATCATGTATCATGACTATCTTAAGAGTCATGCCACCATTGCTCATCAGGTGTTCACATGCATAAAAAATTACTTCAACGTAAACATGATTTCAATATGTTCCATATCATCTATCAATTCTGTCATAGAATTCATGATATTTATGGTTGATGATCATTAAGTAATCATGCTTTCATCATGTAATCATTTGCATATCATATTCTATAACATGGTCGTACTTTCATTATGCAAACATTTTCATATCATTTCCTTTATCATAGCCATTCTTTCATTATGCAATCATTTACATATCATTTCCTTTACTATAGCCACTCTTTCATTATGCAATCATTGGCATATCATTTCCTTTATCATAGCCATTCTTTCATTATGCGATCATTTGCATATTATTTCCTTTATCATAGCCCAAAGTACAAAATCATGTGATGCCATGGTACGCGAGTCATCATGACACTGTAGTGTCTACGATGCCGTAGCGTCTACATCATCGAAGCGACTGAGATGTGTACGTACTTGAGGACGTCCTTTGCTCATCATCCTAGCACATTTTGTGCCTTTTAACACCATAATGTTTGAACTGACTCCGTAGAGTCTTTCCTGACTCCTTAGAGTCTTTCCTGCACCGTAGTGCTTTGACGCAGCTGCTAAGACTCTATAGATATCCAACTATAGCAAAGATTCTTATATGAACCTATGGTATACGAGTCTGACACCATAGTGTCTACAACGCCGTAGCGTCTGATGGTGAGTACGTACTCGATGATGCTCTATGCTCCTTATACCTTCAGCACCATAGTGCCTACTTTATCTTAGCACCGTAATGCCTATATTATCTCAGTACCGTAGTGCCTACATTATCTCAGCACCGTAGTGCTGGTTTGCAGCTGCTATGACTCTTTTTGGATATCTAATTATACCAAGACTCTCACACTAGTACTTGGGTATAATAATATATTATTTTCACCTTCAATATCCAATTCATCAATATTATCAACCATAATTCTATAATGAGCATTTCATACCCAAAGTCTAAATTTTGATTTATCCTAGATAAATCATTATGCCATGTCCATGTATCACATATGCCATTTATTATTTCATGCCTTTTATATAACTTTGGTCAGCATATATTTTCATTAATATCAATGTTGACTTATTGCAAGTGTTCTCATATATATATATATATATATATATATATATATATATATATATATATATAAGAATGCATTCATTCATTTCACATATATTATAAATAAGTAAGAATGCACTCACCTGGGCCATTTATTAGCTTGCCTCACTAAGCTCTATTGGATCCTTTCTTTCATAGTACCTCGAACCTTCTTTTGATTCGGATCCAAACTTCATTAATCACATGAATGTAAACAACATTTGTTAGATTCAAATCTAACAATTTCTCAAACATGCTATCAAATCTAATCATTCGAATATACAAATTTCCTCTTTCCTTCCTTATACTGTCCAAACCTCATTTTGGTCCTTAATAACCATTTAGAACTTCCATTAACACTTTTTAAGCTTACCAATTAACCTTAGATATAAAATGTATCAATTCTCATTTTCTGACAGATTGCACTACCTTCAAAGAAATATTTCTATAAAATAATCTACAACTCGGAATTCGATTCCATTTGTTCTGAAAGAAACTAGATTCAATAAGCTTTTCAACCATATAAATTAATATCCCAAATTCAACTTGTACGGTTTATGGCAAATTTTCAAAGTCAATTACAATGCTGGAATTCGGAACAGACTGGTGCTCTATTTTCTAACCTTTCGTCACTTAAAAATTCATATCTTTTGACTCGATACTCAAAATCAATTTCCGTTTGTTGGAAACGAAACTAGAAGAACAAATATTTACATTGGTATAAAATTCACCACCTAACCATTTTTGTAGAATTTATGGTGAATTTTCAAACTTACTGCCATAATCTAGTTTTTTTACACAACTTCCATAATTAACTTCAACTTTTATACTAACTTCTCATTATTTCTTTACTTGTTAATTTAGTCTCATTATTTGCTTTAAACCACCAACTTATCACCTTCTTCATCAAATAATTATTCACAATAGTTCCCTCTAATTTTCCTTCTTTATCGAATGGTCACTAATAATGCAAAGGTAAGGATCCAAATTTATTAACTTTGCAAATTAGTCCTCAATTCAACATTACCACCTTAATTCCATCATTACAACTAAAAATTCAGATTTAGTCCTTATCCAAAAACTCATTTCAGAATTGGTCACTTAACTTTGACAAATTGTCAAAATGGTCACTAATTCAATTTAACATCAGTTTAACATTCTAACATCAATTTCATATCTCCGACATCCTCAATAACATAAACACACACAAATTCAGATTTGTTCCTCTAACTTTTAAGATTGTCGAATTGGTCCTTATCCAAAAACTCATTTCAGAATTGGTCACTTAACTTTGACAAATTGTCAAAATGGTCACTAATTCAATTTAACATCAGTTTAACATTCTAACATCAATTTCATATCTCCAACATCCTCAATAACATAATTCCACACAAATTCAGATTTAGTTCTTATCCAAAAACTCATTTCTGAATTGGTCACTTAACTTTGACAAATTGTCAAAATGGTCACTAATTCAATTTAACATCAGTTTAACATTCTAACATCAATTTCATATCTCCAACATCCTCAATAACATAAACATACACCAATTCCACACAAATTCAGATTTGTTCCTCTAACTTTTAAGATTGTCGAATTGGTCCCTATCAAATTAACTTAGGGTCTTGCTTCCAAACAACCAATCAAGCTTACAAAATCATTAATTCAACATCACAAACCCTAAATTAAACTTGAATCCATAAACCCTAATCATTTTCATAATAATCAAAACATGTAGAACTTAAATCCCAACTCAATGCCATGATTTTAACATCATACTAGCTTGATTTCAACTTGAATTCAATCATGGAATCATAAAATCTCAAAAGCCTCAATTTGATCCATAAACCCTAATTTCTTTCTCATGTAAATTATCATCAATCAAGCATGGATTCCATGAATTATTGATATCAAAAGATAGAGTTTGAAGAGTAAACAACTTTGTAGTTGAGATTACTTGAAAATCGAGTTTCTGGGCTTGAATCGAGCTTGAAAAAATTTTCTATTTCTTTCCCTAGAATCTCACGTTTTTGGCTGGAAAAGATGAATTGTTCATCTTTTCCCTACTATTATACACATGTGACTATTAGATGAATATTAAATTCATTTAATAGTGAAATTACAATTTTGCCATTAAAATCTAAAGGTTGAGATTAATTTTATCATCAATCAAGGACGAAGATTAAATCTCCCATTTCTTATTTCCAAAATTACCATTATATCTTTTCAAAAATTTCAAAAATTCCATTGGGGCAAAATGACCAATTTGCCCTCCAACTAGTTTTTATTTACTAGTTTGCCATTCTTGTAAAAATTCAACTAAATCTAGTTGGAATCCAACCAACTATAATAAAATATTCATAAAATAGTATTTTATGACTTTTCCATGGCTTTTGGAACAGCCTCTGAAATTCCAGTTCGATCCGATTTCCTGATATTCATAAAATACTTCTACTGCGATTTTACCTTTTCCGGGCTATCACATAAATTCTAAAAACTTCTTAATCAAAATAAATCACAGGATTCATCCTGAATCAAACTAAAATATTTCCAACACTTGGAAATGACTTTTATAACCTTTCTCCAACATATGATAAAATTTCATAATTTTCCAATTCGATCCAGGTATCTGAATTCCACTTAAACTTTGGCTGCAATTTCCCAATAATCGAAATATCGGATAAAATTAGTAATTCCTCATCAATCCACAACAATAGAGGCCTATCTATTTATGAAATAAAATACCTAACTTTTGGGAAATTACAACTTTAGTCCTTCAACTTTTTATATTTCAACTTGTACCACCCAAGTTCTAAAAACTTATCATTTTGGTCACTTAACTTTAACCTTAAATTCCCATTCCAATTTTCCTTGGATTTTAACCAAATTTTTCGAGTATCCTATTTTACTCGTTCTTTATCACATAACACCTTAAAACCTCAGAAATTTAGTTTCCACAATCTATAATTGAGAAAATCCTAACTTTTATATTTTTGTCATTTTAGTCACTAAGTAAGCTTTTAAGCCCTTATCTTAGTACTAAATGACCCTTAATCAACATAGAAAATTTTGGGGTATTACAATTCTCCCCCTTAAGAAAATTCATCCTTGAATTTTCAAAATGTACCAGTTTTAAATAGCTTCAGGTGCTGCTTTCTCATTTTCTTTTCTTTTTCTTTTTATTTGCGTGCCTATTGTCAATCTGCAGCTTCTTTAGGATTATTTTAAAGAATCCTCACTTTGTCTTTTATTTCTCAAGTCAAATCAACTCCATCCACTTTTGGATTATTCTGAACATTTCAATCCTTTCTTACAATCCTGTATTCTCAATAATTTAAGCTTGTAACTTATCTTCAAAGATCAGAATAGTCATTAACTGTCCTTCTATTAAAATTTCTTTCTTTATTTCATTATAAACTGGTCTAAGTATGGTTGAAACACCCCTTCATCAAATCCTTATATGCGACGGGGCGTTTGAAAATCCAAACGACATCACTAAAAACTCGTATTGTCCATAACGAGTCTTGGATGTTGTCTTTGGTATATTTTCTTCCCTAACTTTTAATTGATAATAACCCAATTAAAGGTCAATCCTTTGGAAACACAGTTGTACCTTGGTACTGGTCAAACAAATCCTCAATCCTTGGTAACAAATTATTTTTTTATTGTTACCCTAATTAACTTTCGATAATCTATACTTAATCGTAAAGAATTATCTTTCTACTTTATAAATAATACTGAAGCTCTTCATAATAACTCGCTTGATCGAATATAACTCCAATCTAATATCTCTTACAGCTGAGCTTTCAGCTCTACTAACTGGGTTAGTGCCATTCTATAAGGTGCTATCAATACTTGCTTTATTCTCGAATTAAACGCCAATATTGAACTATACCTCTTTATCTAGAGGTAATCCTAGTAATTCATCCGAAAACGAATTTAGAAATTTCCTTACAATCGGAGTATCCTCTATCTTCTTATAATTATTGTACCAATTCTCTATTATCAGATAACTCATTCTGAATAAGAGTTAACTATCACATTTATTTCACTGTGTATCCACTATGGGTCTATTCCTAACCCTTAAAAATTCGTCAATTGACGAAATCTAATAGTATCTTATTTTTCTTATAACCATTAGAGTCTCATTCATACTATTGAGGAGCTACATCAAGTTATGCAAGCAATATATCAGTAACATCACATCCTATGGGCATGTACACTTTAGCAAAATCATTTTGGACTCAGTTTAACCTCCATAATCGGCTAAATCTTTGCTCTGATACCACTAAATGTAACACCCTTAACGTATATTTGATATTCGAGTACACATTAAAGATGTTACTAACTAATTTTTAGAATTGTAATTTTTTTCTTTATTTTATTTTATTTTTTTCTCGACAAAGTAGTTTAGGGGTTGGCCCTTTCTCGGTTTTCAAACAAAACTATGTCTAGCAACCACAGCTAGTTTTAACCCTGAATTGGTTTGTAAAATACTTTAAGCGGTTATTAAAATAAGAATATAATTCAGGGTGAAAACTATGTGTACTGCCTAGACTCTTTCCTGCTTTCAAAATCACTACGTGATAAATGACCAACTAAGTTTAAAATCGTTTAAATGATCTTTTCTAATATTTTTAATTCTTCAAACTGATTCATGATGCTAGATCATACAGAATAACTACTTATTTAAAATTTATACATGCCCCACTAGACTAGGATGTGGTGATACTTACTGATAATGCAGATTAACTTGATTCAATGATGTGCGGCTCCTCATTTGCTATCTCGTTCGAAGTACCTACGTGTGATACACAACAGAAGTTAAGTATAACTTAGTGAAACATAATCATAATAATATAAACAAATAATTATAATAACATAGCTCTGCAAAATGTCGAATGATTTTCAATTGCAGTTAATAATATTTTATAATATATAGAACTGCCTTACTTGTATAGTTCGTTTGTCCAATATAATATTCAAATCACAAGATTTGATCTGTCTTACCAATCTTGTATACATTAAGCTTTTTAGCTTAACTACTTGCATAATTTTATTTCAAGTATTATAGCCAAAGTATAAAAAATTCAAGCCATCTGTAATGCATAATTAATCATGTATCATGACTATCTTAAGAGTCATGCCATGATTTCTTATCAGGTGTTCATATGCATAAAAAAATACTTCAACATAAACATGCTTTCAATATGTTCCATATCATCTATCAATTCTGTCATAGAATTCATGATATTTATGGTTCATGATCATTAAGTAATCATACTTTCATCACGTAATCATTTGCATATCATATTTTATAACAAGGTCATACTTTCATTATGCAAACATTTGCATATCATTTCCTTTATCATAACTATTCTTTCATTATGCAATCATTTGCATATCATTTCCTTTATCATAGCCATTTTTTCATTATGCAATCATTTCCTTTATCATAGCCCAAAGTACAAAATCATGTGATGCCATGGTACGCGAGTCATCACGACACCGTAGTGTCTATGACCCCATAGCCTCTACATCGCCGAAGCGACTGAGATGAGTACGTACTCGAGGATGCCCTTTGCTCCTCATCCTAGCACATTTTCTGCCTTTTAACACCGTACTGTTTGAATTGACTCCGTAGAGTCTTTCCTGACTCCTTAGAGTCTTTCCTGCACCGTAGTGCTTTGACGCAGCTACTAAGACTCTATGGATATCCAACTATACCAAAGATTCTCATATGAACCTATGGTATACGAGTTTGACACTGTAGTGTCTACAACGTCGTAGCGTCTGATGATGAGTACGTACTCGAGGACGCTCTTTGCTCCTCATACCTTCAGCACCGTAGTGCCTACTTTATCTCAGCACCGTAGTGCCTACATTATCTCAGCACCGTAGTGCCTATAATATCTCAGCACCGAGTTCCTACATTATCTCAGCACCGTAGTGCTGGTTCGCAGCTGCTATGACTCTTTTTGGATATCCAATTATACCAAGACTCTCACAATAGTTCCATTATTTTCTTTAAGCCACCAACTTATCACCTTCTTCATCAAATAATTATTCACAATAGTTCCATCTAATTTTCCTTCTTTATCGAATGGTCACTAATAATGCAAAGGTAAGGATCCAAATTTCTTAACTTTGCAAATTAGTCCTCATTCAACATTACCACCTTAATTCTATCATTAAAACTAGAAAAATTAGATTTTTCCCTTATCCAAAACCTTATTTCTGAATTGGTCACTTAACTTTGACAAATTGTCAAAATGGTCACTAATTCAATTTAACATCGGTTTAGTATTCTAACATCAATTTCATATCTCCAACATCCTTAATAACATAAATACACACCAATTCCACAAAAATTCAGATTTGATCCTCTAACTTTTAAGATTGTTAAATTGGTCCCTATCAAATTAACTTAGGTTCTTTCTTCCAAACAACAAATCAAGCTTACTAAATCATTAATTCAACATCATAAACCCTAAATTAAACTTGAATCTATAAACCCTAATCATCTTCATAATAATCAAAACATGTAGAACTTAAATCCCAACTCAATATCATGATATTAACTTCATACTAGCTTGATTTCAACTTGAATTCAATCGTGGAATCATAAAATCTCAAAACCCCCAATTTGATCCATAAACCCTAATTTCTTTCTCATGTAAATTCTCATCAATCAAGCATGGATTCCATGAATTATTGATATCAAAAGATAGAGCTTGAAGAGTAAAACAACTTTGTAGTTGAGATTACCTGAAAATCGAGTTTCGGGGCTTGAATCGAGCTTGGAAAAATTTTCTCTTTCTTTTCCCAGCATCTCGCATTTTTGGCTGGAAAAAATTTGTTCATCTTTTCACTATTATTATACTATTAGATAAATATTAAATTCATTTAATAGTGAAATTACAATTTTGCCATTAAAATTTAACGGTTGAGATTAATCATATCATCAATCAAGGACCAAGATTAAATCTCCCATTTCCTCTTTCCAAAATTACCTTTATAACTTTTAAAATATTTCAAAAATGCCATTGGGGAAAAATGACCAATTTGCCCTCCAACTAGTTTTTATTTACTAGTTTGCCATTCTTGTAAAAATTCAACTAAATCTAGATGGAATCCAACCAACTATAATAAAATATTGATAAAATAGTATTTTATGACTTTTCCATGGCTTTTGGATCAGCCTCTAAAATTCTAGTTCGATCTGATTTCCCGATATTCATAAAATACTTCTACTACGATTTTACCTTTTCTAGGCTATCAAATAAATTCTAATAATTTCTTAATCAAAATAAATCACAAGATTCATACTGAAACGAACTAAAATGTTTCCAACACTTGGAAATGTCTTTTATAACCTCTCTCTAACATATGATAAAATTTCATAATTTTCTAGTTCGATCCAGGTATCTGAATTCCACTTAAACTTTGACTGCAATTTCCCATTAATTAAAATATCGGATCAAATTAGTAATTCCTCATTCGATCCACAACAATAGAGGCTCTATCTATTTATGAAATAAAATACCTAACTTTTAGGAAATTACAACTTTGGTCCTTCAACTTTTCATATTTCAACTTGTACCACCCAAGTTTTAAAAACTTATAATTTTGGTCGCTAAACTTTAACCTTAAATTCCCATTCCAATATTCCTTGGATTTTAACCAAATTTTGCTAGTATCCTATTTTACTCGTTTTCTATCACATAACACCTTAAAACCTCAAAATTTCTTTTCTACAGTCCATAATTGAGAAAATCCTAACTTTTATATTTTTGTCATTTTAGTCACTAAGTAAGCTTTTAAGCCCTTATCTTAGTACTAAATGTCCCTTAATCAACATAGTAAATTTTGGGGTATCACACCAGATGCCAGGCTTTCTTGGCCTATGTTATGAATCTTGGTTCGAATGAGTTGAAAGTGTATGATATTCGCACAGTATGTGAGTTTTTGGCTATTTTTTTGGAAGAGTTATTAGGGTTGCCACCCGACCGTGAGGTGGAGTTTGGCATTGAGATCTTTGCGGCTATGGTACCAATTTCAATTACTCTGTATTGCATGGCCTTGAAGGAGTTGAAAATGCAACTGCAGGATTTGCTTGATTGAGGTTTCATTCGACCTAGTATTTCACCATAGGGTCCACCTGTGTTGTTTGTGAAGAAGAAGGATGGTACGTTGTGGATGTGTATTGATTATCAGTAATTAAACAATTTGACGATAAAGAACAAGTATCTTTTGCCGCTGATTGATGAACTGTTTGATCAGTTCAGGGGTGCCTCGATGTTTTCTAAGATATTTTTGAGGTCTGGGTACTATCAGTTGAAGGTGGAAGATGTGAATGTGCCCAAGACAACTTTTTGTACTAGGTATGGGCATTATGAGTTTCTGGTGATGTCGTTTGGTTTGACCAATGCACCAGCTGCTTTTATGGACATTACGAATCAGATGTTCCATGAGTTTTCAGATCAGTTTGTGGTAGTGTTTATCGATGATATCCTTGTGTACTCTCGTACTGAGGAGGATCATGATAGACATTTGCAGATTGTGCTTCAGACGTTGTTGGCTAATCAGCTTTATGCAAAGTTAAGCAAGTGTGAGTTCTGGCTTAAGGAGGTTATTTTCCTTGGGCATGTGGTATCAGTCGAGGGGATTCGTGTTGATCTCCACAAGATTGAGACCATGATAAGTTGGAAGGAGCCTAAATCTGTACCATAAATTTAAAGTTTTCTTGGGTTAGCTGGTTATTACCATAGGTTTGTTGAAGGGTTTTCCAGTATAGCTCTTTCGTTGATCAAGTTGTTACAAAAGAATATTTATTTTGAGTGGTCGGAGGATAGGCAACAGGCTTTTGAAAGGTTGAAAGAAGCTTTGATGCGAGCTCTGGTCTTGGTTCAGCTAAAATCAGGAAAAGAGTTCGTCGTTTATAGTGATGCATCTTATGTTGGGCTTACCTTTACGGTGAGAAGTGTGTGGTTTATACGGATCATAAGAGTCTGAAGTATCTAATGTCGCAGAAGGAGATAAATCTTAGGCAACGAAGATGGTTGGAGTTGCTTAAAGATTGTGATCTGTCTATTGAGTATCGTCCAGGAAAAGCTAACGTTGTAGCTAATGTTTTGAGTAGGAAAGCTGCTGTGGAGTTGAGAGCTATGTTTGCTTGGTTAAGTGTGACTTGCGAAGGTTGGTTGTTAGCTGAGTTACAAGTAAAACCGTCCTTGTCGCAGTTGATTAAGGAGAAGCAATCGCATGATAAGAGTTTGGTACCGCATGTGAAGGATATCATGGATGGTAATCCTACAGATTTTCATTTTAATGATGATAAAGTGTTGTGTTTTAAAGGTCAGGTTGTAGTGCCCGAAGATGAGGAGTTGAGGCGTATCATTTTGGCCGAAGAGCATTCTAGTCCTTTTACTATACATCCCAATAGTACTAAGATGTATCAAGGTTTGAAGGACGAGTACTATTGGGTTGGTCTTAAGAAGGATGTGGCTGATTTTGTTGCTCGATGCATGGTTTTTCAGTGAGTGAAAGCTGAGCATCAGTTTCCTTCCGGGTTGTTGCAACCGTTGAGGATACCGAAATGGAAATGAGAAAGAATCACCATGGATTTTGTGTTTAGGTTTCCTTTGACACCAATCAAAAAGGATTCCATTTGGGTGATTGTTGATCGGTTTGCAAAGTGTGAACATTTTGTGCCAGTTCATACAACGTATACATTGGATAGGTTGGCTGAGATGTACATATATGAGATTGTGCATTTGCACGGGGTGCCCAAATCTATAGTTTTGGATAGAGATTCGCGTTTTACAAAAAGGTTTTGGGTGTGCTTGCATCGTGGTCTTAGAACTCGATTGAATTTTAGTACTTCGTATCATCCTCAGACGGATGGTCAGTCGAAATGTGTGATGCAGGTTTTGGAGGATATGTTGAGATGTTGTATCATTGAGTTCCAGGGAACATAGGAAAAGCATTTGCCTTTGGTGGAGTTTGCGTATAATAATAGTTATCAGGCTAGTATTCAAATGGCACCTTATGAGGGGTTGTATGGTAGGAAGTGCCGTACACCGTTGCGTTGGGTTGAAGTTGGGGAAAAACATGTTTCCATGCCCAATGTGTTGGAAGACACCAATTAAAAGGTGAAGTTGGTATGTGAGCGCTTGAGAGTAGCTTCAGATCGTCAGAAATCCTATGCAGATTTGAAGCATAGGGATGTGGAGTATGTTGTTGGCGATCAAGTGTTTTTGAAGGTGTCGTCTTGGAAGAAGGTGATGCATTTTGGGCGGAATGGAAAGATTAGCCCGAGGTTTATTAGACCATAAGAGGTGGTTGAGCGTGTGGGTCATGTTTCTTATCGATTGAGGTTACCTCCTGAGTTGGAGAGGATTTATGATGTGTTTCATGTTTCGATGTTGCGGAAGTATCAGTCGGATCTATAGCATATTATGCCGGTGGAGGATATTGAGTTAAGGCCAGATATATCTTATGATGAGGAACCAGTAGAAATTCTTGACATTAGCAATAAGGTTATGCGTGGCAAGACGGTTGAGCTTGTTAAGGCGTTGTGGAGGTACCGCAGAGTTGAGGAGGCCACGTTGGAGCGCAAGACGAACATGTTGGAACAATTTCTGCATTTGTTTCCTCCAGGTAAATTTTGAGGATGAAATTTCTTAAGTGGGGGAGAGTTGTATCGCCCCAATTTTGGGCCCAACAGTTTTAAGGTTTATTAGATGGTTTAGTGGATCGGGTTAGGGATTCGAGTCAGATTCAGGTGTAAATATTTTTCGGTGTGATAAAAATATGGAAAAATGGTTAAAAATCATATTTAAATATATGATTAATTTTGGTGAAATCAATTTTGGAAAACGAGATCTGGAAGGGTGACATTTTGGTTGGTGACCAAAATGCAATTTTTGAAAACTGTTTTTAAAGGTGACTAAATTGAAAAGGGTCAAATTCTTAGAATCCTTAAGGAGCTATTTTACCAAGTGTTTGCTGGTGATTTCTCCCTTCAATTGAGTTATTTTAATGACACTCTTCATGTCTTTATCATTCTCTTGGATTTCTCATTCGGCCTTTCGTAGCTGGAGAGTTACCTTTTCAACATTTTCATAGCCAGCTTACTTGTAGGATTCGGCACGAATCTCGCTCGTACATACGGAAGTCCTAAGTTCTTCTATTTGTTCCTTAAGCATTGCATTATCTGTTTGAAATGTGCAGAATTCATCATCGCTCTGTTGCAGACTTGATTTCAGAATCTCGTTCATATTTAGACTGCCTTCTAACTCATTTTTGAGAATGTTGCGCTGGCTCTCGACTTCTTTTAACGTTTGTGACAATAATCGGGCTTTATTTTCACTAGTCCTGCCTCTCTGCTTCCAATGCCCTAAATCGTTCTTCAGTTGTAGGATACCGTTATTCTGTTATTCCAGAGTGTTACCCGAACCAACATTCTAGAACATGTAGTGTAGCTTTTGATATTTATTTTGTAAACTCTTTAGTTTCTCGCTTAATTCTTCTCTTTCTTGTCTAAGCTGTTCAGATGACTACCATTCTTTTGAAATGCCCCAATCTTTGGTCTCAAAACTTAACTTGCCTTCATTCAACCTTTGCCCCGAGTCTTGGCTCTTGGTCGTCGACTCACTATAAAATTTGGGCCTTCTATTTTTGAAAGTCAGTGCTCCCATAATGACAAGATCACTAACTCGGTTCTTCAAAGCCCCCCAATTCTCTGTAGTGTGCCCTGAACTCCCTAAGCGGTAACCACACTTGGTACGGCTGTTGTAATCTTTCAGATAAGGTGGTTCTTTCGGCACAGAATAAACATGGGTGATAAGGTTCATTTCAATGAGCATCATAAGCAATTTGGTATACCTTACAAGAATCATGATGTTCATTTTCACGTTGCTGACTTTTTCTGGACCTTTCTCTATTTTCTGAGAGCTTGACTCAGACGTACCTCCAACTGGTTTGTTGATGCGAATCACAAAAGGGTTCAACTTGTCGTATTTGTTGATGTTACTTTGCTTGGAAATGGGATTATGATTGTTGAACTTTTTATTTTGACTCTTAACCGGCTCTTCTCCTAGCTTTACGGACCCCTTGCCTTTAGCCATAGTAGTCATCAAATTCATTATTTCGGTCATTTGTTTCTTCAATTCTTGTACTTCGTCTCGCTCATCCCCAGTACGAGTATCAGCTACCCTATCTTGCTCGGACTCTTCAGATGATTCACCTTCTCTATTCTTCTGACAATGCTTGAAACTTGCTCGGTTTATCTGAATACGAGACCTCTTGTTTATTATGATTGCCTTCTACAGTGACAGTCACTTGCGAAATAAATACCTTTATGATGCGAAAATGCAATGCACAGAAAAAGAAGGTAAACACAAAAAGAATATTATGTTAGTTTGGTAAGAATAATAAATGGTTAATAAACAAAGGTAATTAAAGCACTCAAATCAAGAAGTTAAAAAACACAAACAAACACAAACGCAAACAGAAACTTAAACAAGTCATCCGCTAAACGGACAGAGTATCGGCATGGCTCTAATAGGTTGGCTCTATGTCTCACTATATACGGTTGAATTCTAAAGTAGACGGTACTCGAACTGTCGCTTGGACATCGATTCGAGGGAATACGACCCTTATGCTATACGGAGGTGAAAACCTCACAAAATATAAGGACCGAATTCTTAAAGTGGATTACAACACTATACGGAGGTGAAAACCCTATGAAGCGAAGTAACCACTCATCCTAAAGGTTCTAAGACTACTATATGATGAAAAAAAGAACAAGACTTAGGAATTAAAAATTAAATTAAACCAAATTTAACATTTTCTGAATAATTACAATACGAATCTAATTATGGCTTAACTCCCTTTTTTATTTTTGAAAAATTTTTTGGTCCTCAGCAAAGTCGCCATGCCGTAGCGATTATTTTTTTTCTAGGCGTCGAAGGCCGCTACGAAAAATTAGGAAATATCGTATCGTGTTTGGGGGGGATTTCTCGCTTTTATTGAAAAATTATTAAAAGATAGGAATTTTAAAGAAAACTCGTATTTTGAAAACATGGAGTCGCCACTGGTCACTTGGATAAGGTAGATCGGACACCGAAAATAAAACCAGAGATTCGAATAAGGTTCGGGAGTTGATTGCGCGCGGGGAAGGGTTAGCACCCCGCCACGCCCAAAATTGGTAGCAAATAGACTCGTATCGTATTTATAAAGGAAAATAAAAAAGTTGATTCAATTTAATAATTAATTCCTAAAAAACATGGTTCGAATATTAAAAAACTTTCCCTCGATCCACGATACCAAAGGAGATGACACCCGAAAATCGGGATGACACTCCCACTAGAATACCGGGATAAAAGGCCTAAACTATACGTGACAAAAACAAAAATAATTAACATACAATAAATAAACTAAAATACACGAATTAATAAAAAGAACAAATATAAAACATGTGCATATATATAAAAAAAGTAATGCATAGTTAAAATAAATCATCCATGTATGTAAAAACATAATATATATATATATACAACATATAATATATTATGTAGTTTATACTTAACATAATACATATGATAGATAACTAATATGATATAATATACGTATTAAATATAATATATATAGTACATATAATAAACATAATGTATACATGTATGTATATAAACAATAACATAGTGCCTACTACATACATAAAAATATAAACATATATTAATATATATACATATTAAATAATAAAAATAAACAACAATATCGAACAATTAAATATATAAACAATGATATATTAAGCACAAAAATACGAATAACATATATCTAAAAAAACACAAGTATAACAACAACATAATAAAAACACTAAATGTATTAACAATTAAGCAAAAATGTAAAATAAGGACTGGAATAAACTGAAACTTAAAGATCATGGACTAAAAGATAAATAACCCAACAAATATTTCTAAAAAAGGATTCAATTGAAAAATAATGAAAGAAATAGGGACCATACTGTAATTTACCCTTGAAAGCATTTAAAACAAATTTAGGGGTGACATTGAAAACCGGCCAAAGCTTATGAGGACCAGATGTGTAATTAAACCATGACCAGGACATTTTTGAAAATATTGAAAGTACGGAGGGACTTCAAGGATAATTGTGCCTTTAAAAATCTGATTTAATGTAATTCAGGGATGACATTGAAATTTTTGTAAAATAAGGGAAGGCTTAAAAGGGTGATTTACCCATGCGGCAAGCCCAATATGAAAAATCTGAAAGGGGGAAGGACTAATGCAGTAATTATACCATTAAAAAATTTAAAACCTTATAAAATGGTATATCCAGGCAAAATTTGGCCTTTTAGCCATTTTAAAATTTTAACCCTAAAATTAAACTCACTATTTTGATTATTCTCTCAAACCGAAGCCAATAAAAACACCCCCGCTTCCCTCGTTCCAGAAACCGGCGGTGGTTGGCCACTCCGGCCACTACCCACTGCCACTGGTCGCCACTCATCGACACCGGTAAAACCCCCAAAACAAATCCTTTTTGATTTAAAAGCCAAAAACCCCTTTTGTTTCATAGAAATCTAAACCACAATCCTCTCTTTTTACAAAAAAACTGAAACCCATTTTATTTTATTTAAAATCCCTTGACTACACCAGAAAAAGAGAAGGGAAGACGGGATGGTTGGATGGTGTCGTTCATCGACGACACCCACCTCAGCCACCATGCATTGCGGCGGCTCAAAGCCGAAGGGTAAACCTTGACTTTCTTATTTATTATTATTATTATTATTTTATGTTCGAAGCAAAAGACTGAGAAAAAGATTACCTCTAAATTTTTTATTTGATTCGGGTAACTTTAGTACATCTCAATCTGATTACATTTGCTATATATGTTGCTTCTTTGATTTCTTGTTTTTGGATACAAGATTAAGCAACATTAAATGCTTTAACTGTGGATTTGATGATGATTATGACAATTTCCCCTTTTTATGTTTTTGGCCATGCTGGTGGGTGAGCCGGTGAGGGGTGGTGTACGGCGGCAGCGGCGGAACGGCCACGTGGCTCGGTTGGTGGAGATGAAAAGGCAATAATCTGTCAAATTCTTTATTGGCCGTTGGATCAGATCTGATCCAACGGCTAGGATTTCTTGAAGTTTGGACGACCTGGATCGATGACACGTGGTGCCTTGAGATCTGAAGAGTCTTGCGCATGCTTCACACGCACGCGTGGCAGAAAGCTAGATGGTGAGTGGCTTCAAGTGCGACAGATGGAAGGTCCTCGATCTTCAATCGTGGTCGTTGGATCAGATCCTGATCCAACGGTTCTCCCGTGGCTGCGTATAGGAAAAGTGGTGTATTAGTGTTTCTTATTAGATAGGTTTTTAATTAGATTGGGCCAAATGAGCCTATGTAATCCATTAATGGGTCTAATATATATATATATTGTAAATGGACTCTTGGACACTTAAATAAAGTTGGGTTTTCATACATTTCGGATCCATTTTTAATTCTAATCCAACAATAATACTAATAGTAATAACTAATAATAATAATAATACCATAATAATATACATGTGTACAAATACATATAATAGACATTAGGTATACACATATATAAACACATATTCACATACGCATATACTTATACACAATAATAACGACACGTATACATATAATAAACATACATATATGTAATATACAAA
This sequence comes from Hibiscus mutabilis, assembly GCA_019671005.1. NCBI lineage: Eukaryota > Viridiplantae > Streptophyta > Magnoliopsida > Malvales > Malvaceae > Hibiscus > Hibiscus mutabilis. The sequence goes on along the minus strand of CM033749.1, from coordinate 14,377,717 downwards.
CTTTAATACCTCATCATAAGTTTGTATACATTTCACACACACATACATTATTGGAAACAATAATGACAACATATATAACATTGATACTCATATGTATTACATATACCACACTAATACGCACATGGATCTACTTATATGCTCATATATAGACATGAATACATACATACATACCAACACCTATATATAGTATTTACTATAACTTATTAATATTACTATAATATTTACAACCCGGACAAAAATGAGTGATTGCAAATATCATCATTAACATATAGACCAAGTTTTAGGTTAATCTGAGCTAAAACGAGTCCTTAATTGCAATTATAAAATTAGTGACTGGAAAGTAAAGTTTGCAATTATAAGGTGTTGGATTAAATTATAAAATAGAAATAAATAGAGGTCAATTAAAAGATAAATAAAATTTGAGGGATTAAATTGAACAAAATAAAACCATAGTAAAAATATTAGATAAAATTATAAAAATTAGAAATAAATATGGATTAATTTTGGATTAAATAAATATTTTATAGACTAAAGTGAACAAAATATTATTATATTAATAATATTGACTTTAATAAAAAATTTAAAACAAATAAGGATAAATTTTAGATTAAATAAAAATTTTAAGAATTAAATTGAACAAAAATAAAATCAAAAATATTGGATGAAACTATTAAATTTATTTTCTTTCCAATTTTCTCTTTCTTCCTTCCACCCTTCCATTTTTCCACCTAACCAAACGAAGCATAAGAGATTACATCGGCGAAGACGACGACATTGGTTTTGTGTATCCATTTCTGTGATGATTTTAGGATGACATTCAGCTTAAAGGGTCGAAGTTTCTATGGATTTTCAAGGGTTTCTTTTGATGAAGTTAATGCATTGATTTACATTTCCTGCATAGTTGTTGGGGCTAATGAAATATAAATCGATTAAAATAGTCACCATTTTATTGGATGATTAAAATCAATAAAAAATACTTGTTAACAAAAATTATTTTCAACATTTTTAATAATTATTAAAAGGATAAACTTATTGATAGAATGTCTAAATAAAGAGGATAAACTTATTGGAAATTTTCAATTTCGGATTAAATTGATTCATTGTGTAAATATGAGGACTAAATGTGTTATTCTGCCATTTTTGTTAACTGCCACATCATCAACAACTACATTTTTAATGACACTTGACCAACTTGTCACTCTTTTTAAGTTGGGGAACTACTTATGCAGTTTACTCATTAAAATTCCAATTTTGTTTTGAAATAATATTAATTATATGTTCAATCTTTTAGATTTTTAATAATAATTTAAAAGTCATTAAAAATTTAATGATGTACAATGGTGCAGTGCTTTAGTTGCGTCGTCTGTTCTAGAATTTTCTATTTCATTTTATTGTATTGTAAGAATCTAAACGAAAAAATTAAAATTATATTGATTAAAATGAAAATCTTAAGAAATTTTATAACTTAACAAGCAATGCGTTTTTCCCTTTTATTGAAACGACTCATACGGAACGAGTTATTCCTTTTTCTAAACTATAATTATAGTGCAAAACTTTTAAAGGTAATAATTTTGTGTTCGATCGTTTGATTGAGGTAATTTTTTAATAATGTAAATTTTCGAGATCTACGCATTAACAAAATGTATTGTCACTGATTTCGGCCCGAAAAGCTTTAATTTATTTTAATTTTAAAATTTTAAATATGTATTGTTAATCATATATCTTTGACTTTGTATTTTTTAACTTGTCGAACTTAAAATTTAAGTTATTATAGAAATATACCATTATTTATACTGGTTTTTATTTCTGAAATTTTATAGTTTGATCCTATAATTCTAATTCTCTTTAATTTTAGTCTTTAAAGTGCAAAAAATAAATTTACAACCAAAACAAAGACGTTGGCAGCTGCCACCGCTTTGGCAAGGACTTTGGGCAATTGGGCCCCATTTTTTTCCCTCACATGAAATGACAACTTTGTCAAAATCGTTAGTACTAGGGAGGACTTTGATAATTACTGTAAATTTCATCCCAAATCCCTAAATATTTTTTAGTACATTATTTGCCTTATATATTTTAAATGCAACAAATATGTAATTTAACCAGGAAATAACATATATAAAAACAGTAAAATTAGAACTTTGTCACCATCAACATTTTTTTTCACAATTGAGTTATAGTAATGACCGTTTTGCCAACGTCTTCATTGTTATATGCATAATTTATGTTAGCGTTGGTGACATTTTATCTTTCATTGTTGATTAATGGTGTTGTTCGTATCTATTTTTTGTTCGAGTCTTTTGGTTGGGTTCTTAATCTTTTTTTATATGGCCCTTTTCTGATCTCAAGGGACTAGTTTTTTATTTAATAGTTATAATAAAATGTCCGAATTATGTGTTTAATTTACTTTTATGGTTGTGAGCTCTCATTATAATTTTAGATATTTTCTATTTTTAATAAAATAACTGTCTCTCTAAAAAACAAAAATTAGAAGCTTAATGAAAATTTTACATGAATAGTAAGAAATCCAATTGAATTAAATTACATGGACACAGTGTAAGGTGCAATGAAGCAAATACCATAAAAGCAAATAAAAAACTCTAAACAAAGCAAAGGTAATAATTCCATATCTTTATAATTGTGCATGCAGGTAAGATTCCCAAATGAAGGCAAATACCATAAAAGCAAATTCCATAGGTACAATCTTTTAACAAAAAAGTGCAATGAAAATCTTGTGAAAATCTACATTAATTAATGCATATTAAAATCGGACTCAACCTTTATAATGCGCAACCTTAATTTTCCCACTTTATTCACAAACCAGAAGAAAAAAATATGGGTACCTTAAAGTGGTTCTCTACTACGGCAACTACCATCTTGGTAGTCGCCGTTTGCTTCTCCTTCAATGACGGCGATGCTGATCAAGCCTTGATAGAAAGAATCTGCAAGCAGTCCCAAGACTATGGTTTTTGCATGTCAACTCTAGGCAATGACCCTCGTTCCGGAGCGGCCGACTTACGTGACCTTGCCGTGATCTCCGCTTCAATCTCGATTATTCAAATTCAGGACACCCTCGCTCGACTTTCCGACATTATTAAACAATCGACCGACCCTCTTGCCATTCGGCGACTCGGGGTATGCCAAAGAGATTATGATGGTTCGTTGGTTAATTTCCAGGGCGCCTTCAACGCTACTTCGAACAATGCTTTTTACGATGCCATCGACTTTGTTAGAAATGGAACGAATCAAGTTATCGATTGCCATAATATTTTCAGGAGGGAGGGGCCGATTGCTACGTCGCCGATTGCAGGGGATGACATGAACGTGTTCAAATTGGCAGAGCTCGTTTTGATTGCTATAGATGGTCTCCTACACAAGAATAGTTGAGAAATAGCATGGCATGACGTTTTTATGTGTTTTGAGTTTTAGGTTGAGGAATAATGGAACAAGCTCAATTGGTGCATTTTGTTGTTGTTATTATTATGAAGTCAATTGTTTATTATTATTATTATTATTATTATTATTATTATTATTATTATTATTATTATGGGCTTGTGGCTTCCTTGTCAATTATTGGAGAATTAATTAAAATCATATTAGTGGGATGATCTAAGATGAATGTCATGTTTTATTATGAGGACTACTCAATAAGTTCTTGTGCATTATAATTTCTAAACATTGGAGTTAATGTGCAAATTTATTACTACGTTTTAAGTGACAATTCAGATTACAGATTTGAATATTTGTAGATATTCGGTTTATTTTTTCGTTCAGATATTGTAGATTTGAATGTTTAAATTCTTATACGTTGAAGATTAGCTGATAGGGATAGACACTCTAGAATGTTAATTATTTGAATCCATATTATTTATAAGGATTATGGTTTCGTACATCTGAATCCGTATTATAAAATAGAGAATATGTTTGGTTCTAAGTGAATTCAAACATTGATCATCTAATTTTTTTGTGATGAATATGTAATTTAGGTTTGTATAAATAATACTCAGATAATTCATGAATAAAAAAATCAAATTTTTAAGAAGATTGCAAATTCAGATACAAAATCCAAACAAATTACCTCCGATAATTCGAGACCCGAGACCGCCATATTCATCACAAACGCACACCTAGACTTGGCAAACTTGACTCGAGACATGGACTCAAGCCGATTTATTTGAATCGAGACCCGATATCGACCCAAACACGATGACCCGAATTTGATCCGAAACCCGCAATAAACCGAATCGAATTTTAGTTGAACAAAAAATGTATTGGAGTATGCCCAAAGACCAATCATGAGATGGTTGTAAAAGACATACTTATTTTATCATGTTTATTAATATAAAGCCATTATTATTTTTCAGTCTTATTCTGTGCATTTATAAATAAACTGAATTATAATAAAGTCCTTAGAATAATATAGTTATTCTTGAATGTCCTTAGTCGAGTATTATTGTGGGCATGAACAACAATAATATATTAAGACTAATATGTAGTTGATTGATGACAAAGTGTTGTCATTGACATGAAGATGTCAAAATCAATACATAAGTATGTGTTAGAGAACGACATATTGGACTGACCCGCTATGAGCATGTTTCTTGGATTATTATGTGACAGTCACAACATTGCTCATAGTGATAACTACATGTATGATCCTCAGACTTGAGATCATCATTATTTCAACATCGTGAGTGACATATTTTAATGCGGTCAAACGTGTGTCGTAACTGACTACACTATAAAGACTAATATTGGATATGTCGCAATCGATGTAGCGGAATATGATTGATCAAGATAGGATTTGTCCCTCCTACATAATAGGAGTAATATCATAGGCCACTTGATTGAGTGAGACTAGAAAATGCATGGCCATGCTCGAATAAATTGATATGAGATGTCATAGTTATTCGTTTATAACAGTCTACTCAAGATATCAAGAAATATTAGATGAACTATACAAGTGTGACTATTCCACGACTTGTGTCCGATCTAGATATGAGGACGAAATGATGTAATACATGAAAAGAGTTAATCACGAAAAAAGGTTATGCCGAACCACGACTTCATGTGACTTAGGTAGCAATGATGCATTGCTAGATGCCACTCATTGCTTGCAATATTAGAATTGTTCTAGATATTACTGCTAACGTTACATAAACCTACAAGGGTCACACTCTGTGATTGAAACGAACAAATATCGACTAGATAGCACGCGTACAAACTTGTTGTACACGTAATAAGTAAAATATGAAATTATTATAATTATTGTAATTATAGTGTAATATCCCAATTTTTGGCTAGTGACCAAAATGTAAATTTTAAAAGTTTTGTGGCTAAAGTATAAACTTTGGAAAAGTTTAGGGACCAAAGTGTAATTTTCAAAAGTTATGTATTTTAACCCGTAATTGAATAGTTTACCAGCAAGAATGATGTTTTCCTGTTATTTGGATTTTTCCTACGACGTTTGTATTAATGGTTATAAAGCGATGAAGTTTGGAAAAATATTCGGATAATCGGATCGAATCAAATATTCAGGATATTTTGAAGGATGATAAGGTAAGGTTAAAAATGTCATTTCCACGTCTTAAAATGGTAAGATTTATTTTGGCCCCTGGATTTTGATAATTTTTCCATGTTAAATCCTAGCCATTGGATCAAGGGATAAGATTGGAATTTAAATATGTTTCAAGGGCAAAATTGGAAATTGATATAGTTCAAGGGTAAATTGGTAAACTACTAACTCAAGATTAAATCTAGATCATTGGATAAAGGATGATGACATGTGGCACATTATGGATTCATTGGATTTGATGGCAAAATAGTCATTTCACTATTTGGAGGATATTTTCAATATTTATGAAAATAAAAGATGCAAAATGGCATAAATAAAAAAATGAAGAAATATCTTCATCTTTCATCATGCTTCACATCAAGAAGAAGATAACAAGAAGGAAAGTAAGGTCAGTTTAGGGTTTTGCATTTTTAATCCCTAAATACTAGGATTTAGGGTTAGCTTATGAAATATTAAGTTCTTCATGAAATTCTCTTTCAATTGGTATAAAAATTTCATGGAATTGTTGAAGGATACTCTTGAATTTTGAAGAGATATAATTTAGGGTTTATGGATCCAAATGAATTAGGATTGAATTATGGAAGATTATGTGATGTTCTATTATTCCCATGCTTGATTGAAGTTGAAATTGATGTATTCTTAATGGAATACCATTTGGTTAATTAGGGTTTAGGGTTTAAGGTTAAAGATTCAAGTTCAATTTGGAGTTTTAATGAAAGGAAAATGTTGGAATAACATAATCGAAGGTTAATTTGAGGTGTCGCAATGGTTAAAGGATGCTAAAGATGTGAATTACGAAATCTGCCCAGAATTGTTGTCATTGGCACTAAGTTCGGAAATTCACCATAAATTATACAAAAATGATTAGAAAGTGATCCTTATATCATTGTATTCATGGTTAGTCTAGTTTCTTTTAAAACAAACAGTGACTGATTTTGATTTGTATATCAAAAGATATGAATTTTTAAGTGATAAAAGATCAGAAAATAGAATACCAGTATGCTCTGAAATTTAGCACTGGAATTCGACTTTAAAAGTTTGTCATTAATCGTACAAGTTGAATTTGGGCTATTAGTTTATATTGTTGAACAACTTATAGAATCTAGTTTCTGTCAAAACAAATGGAATTGAATTCCGAGTTGTGAATTATTTTATACAAACATTTCTTTGAAGGTAGCACAGACTGACAAATTATAAAATGAGAACCTTATTGGTGTTATTAATTTGAGCATGTAAGGGATGAATGTAAAGCATTCAAGTAAACCCGAGAAATCAAAAATTCAATAGATAAGGCAAATGATCAAGCATGTAGCTCTCTTAATTTATTCAATTTAGTTTAGGATAAGAAGTGTCAAGGTGAGTGCAATTGCATACATATCATGACACATTGATGTTTTATACATCATTGGGATGACTTGCGACGAGCCTGCCCAAATTTTATTTTCATTATATTTATGTCATAGAGCATATGATCAACATAATTTAAATATGTCAAAAGTTGAATATAAATGCATGGATCACTAGTTATATATGATGTTATATTATGAATGCTATTTCGGATATGAACTTCCCAATGTTAAATTATGTTGATATACATTGCCATGGATGAAATAAATATGGAATATATGTCCAAGTATGTCATTGAGGGATAGGGTATAGTTGGCATGCCATAGAGTCCAGCAGCACGCTGCATACTCGGTTTAGCACTATAGTGTATATAAAGGACACTTAGTGCATATGGTGGGCACGACCTTATGTGTATTATGGTGGGTATAACCTTATGTGTATTAGCACTTCGGTGCATATTTGACTCGCGTATCCAAGGTCCTCATAGGCTTATATTTGGGATGTGGTTTATTTGTTAAAAAAATAAACAGGTGAATAAGCTTATGAGCTTTTGAAATAAATGGCAAGTATATTGGTAAGAAATTTATATTCGGTTTATATTATGTTAATAAATGATTAACATGATGGTAATACATATCTAGTGATCATGATGCATTTATGCATATATGGTATATTATGACAAATGCACAAGCATGAAAGTTTTATGACATTGGCATATAGTAAATCATTACTAATGCAATGTGAAAGTTGATGCATTGGCATATATCATGTTATATAAATGTCGTTATGAAGTCGAATAAGTTTAAATTATTGTTATTAACTTCGTTTATTGCCTCACTAAGTTCATACTTAGCATGTGTTGATTGTGCGCACGTAGGTGGTTCAATATTGGACGAAGCAAAGAGTTGTATCAAGTTCAAAAATTTTCATCAAGCTGCCATAGTAATGACATCCTATTTGAGGTTTTTAATTTATTTTAGTGGCATGTATAAATGGGATTAATTTGTCTATTTTAGTTCCACGTCCGCTATTTTTTTGAACAATCAAATTTATTTTTTTAAGAATAAAGGAGCTTCGATTTTGTGTATTAGTCGATATAAATATTTTTAAAGCTTTTAAATTTATGAAAATTTTGAATAAAAATCATGTTATTTTTTTGTGACATCTCTGACTCATATTCGACAATCTATTACGAGAATGAGGTGTTACATTTATTGGTATCAGAGCAATAGGTTTAGTCGATTTTGGATCCAAACCGAGCTTGTTTTCAGTCAGTGAGTGTATACATGCCACTAGGATGTCATAATTACCATTTGAATGCTTGAGTGACTTGATGCAACTGCTTATTGAATTGATTGAATAAAGTTATAGATGTCCGAAGTTGAGAAATCACGTAGAGCGATCGAACAGTTGGGTGAGAATGAGGTATATAAAAGTAGTAACAAGGTTAATCATTAATCGTTTTTCGCTCAATGTGATGTTAAAGTGCTGGTGAAGCTGGAAATGCCTAATTAAACCAAGGTTTATTATTTCAAACCTTGGATATGATTTTAGAGGAAACTCAACCCCAAGTTCCTTAGACTTTTATTGCTAAAGAGCTGGGAAGTCTTGAAGTGTGAGACTTCAGGTGGGGTATTGATAGAAAACCAATGTTGCTAGACTATTGATAAAAAAGAAGAGGTATATGCTTTGTTGTGATGACCAAGGAAAGCTCGATGTGATGGTAACTTATCTCTAGGGACATAGCACAAGAGTAAGTTAAATCTGTAAAAATTACTCCATAGTAATTCAAAGAAATTGAATTTTAGTAAGCTTAATGGAATTACTTCTTATGAATTTTTGCTTGAGACGAATAGTTCTAAAAGGAACTAGAAAGTTTGGAGATTGTAATGATGAGGGAAAATCAGATTTTTCTGATCAATGTGGTTCAGTAGTATTTTTTGGAACCTTCTATCACAAGGATGTAAAGGATGTAAGAACTTTCTAGCTTATGTTGTGAACATATAAGTACTCAAAGGTGAACTTGGAAAGTATCTCAACTATTAATGAATAATAGGATGTGTTTTCTCAGGAATTGCCAGGGTTACCATCTGATCGTGAAGTGAAATTCATGATTTAGATTTTCTCTGGCATTGAACTTATATCAAAGGTACTGTACAAAATATCTCTTACAGAGATAAGAGAGTTAAAGGTTCAGTTACATTAAATATGAGATCGAGGTTTTATACGACCTAGTATATCACCTTGGGGAGCTCCAGTCCTGTTTGTGAAAAAGAAAGATTGATCAATGAGGTTATGCGTAGATTATCGTCAACTTAATAAAGTGACAGTGAAGAATAAATATCCTCTGCCAAGGATTGATGAACTCTTTGATCAACTTAAAAGAGCAACAGTGTTTTCTAAAATTGATCTTCGATCGGTGTATCATCAATTGAAGATCAAAGAAGCAGATATACCAAAGACATCTTTCAGAACTAGATACGGCATTATGAGTTTGTAGTAATGCCTTTTAGACTTACAAATGCACCAGTAGCTTTTATGGATCTACTGAATTGGGTATTTTAGCCATATTCAGACCAATTTTTGGTGGTATTCATAGATGATATATTGGTTTATTCTAAAACCAAAGATGATCATGATACTCACCTCTGAGTAGTTCTTTAGATCCTCTGAGAAAAGAAATTATATGCAAAGCTGTCAAAGTGTGAAACTTTGGTTGTCTGAAGTAGTTTTCCTTGGACATATAGTTTTAGCTGAAGGGATTCGAGTCGATACTAAAAAGGTTCAAGCAATCCTAGAATGGAAAATTCCTCAGAATATCTCTAGGGTAAGAAGTTTCTTGGGATTAGCCGGTTGGCAGTTCGTGAAAGAATTTTCAATGATTTATGCTCCAATAACTAAGCTATTAAGAAAGGATGTGCCATTTGTTTGGACAAATAAATGTCAAGAAAGCTTTGACAAATTAAAGACGATATTAATAGAAGCTTCTGTATAGGTACAACCAGAATTTGGAAGGATTTTATAATATACAGTGATGTATCCCATAATGGTTTGGGGTGTGTATTGATACAAAAAGGGAAGGTTGTAGCATATGCTTCTCAACAACTCAAAACTCATGAAAGAAATTATCCTACCCATGATTTAGAGTCGGTTATAGTAGTGTTTGCTTTAAAGATTTGGTGTCACTATTTATGTGGTGAAAAGTGCTATATCTTCACGGATCATAAAAGTTTGAAATATTTGTTATCCCAAAAGGAGCTTAATTTGAGTCAAAGAAGGTGGATAAAATTGATTAAGGACTATGATGTAATCTAGCAACAGACGCACTTAGCCGGAAAACATTTTCTGCTTTGAGAGCATTGAATAATCAGTTGAAATTACAGGAAAATGGTACAATAGTGGTTGAACTTCAAATTAAGTCTACGTTGATAGGAAGAATTAAAGAGTTACAAGCAAATGATGAGAAATGCTTGGAAAAGAAAAGGCAAGTTGAACGTGCGAATCTAAAGACTTTGAAATAAAATCAAATGGATGCCTACTACAAGGGATGTGTAACCATTCCTAAAAATGAGGAACTAAAGAAGGAAATACTTTTGGAGGCACAGTACAGTCCTTTAACTATAAATCCAGTAGGCAACAAAATGTATCAAGATATAAAGAGTTGATTTTGGTGGCCTGGCATGAAACGAGCTATCACCGAGTTCGTTGCTAAATGTTTAACTTGCCAACAAGTAAAGGAAGAACATCAAGTTCCATCAGGATTACTTCAACCAATTTCAATTCCACAATGGAAGTGGGAAAAGGTTACTATGGATTTTGTAACAGGCTTACCACTAACGCCAAGTAAGAAGGACTCGATTTGGGTAATTGTGGTTCGATTGCCTAAAATAGCACATTTCATACCAGTTCGAACAAACTACTCCTTGAATAAGTTAGCAAAGTTATATATTAAGGAAATTGTTAGATTACATGGTGTTCCTATGTCTATTATATCCGATAGAGATCCAAAGTTCACTTCAAGGTTTTGGAGTGCATTACATGAAGTTTTGGGAACTCGACTACACTTTCGTACTACTTTCCATCCTCAAACGTATGGACAATCAAAAAAGACTATTCAAATCTTGAAGATATGCTCAGAGCGTATATAATGAATTTTGCAGGCTCATGGGAAAAATATTTTCCATTAGCTGAGTTTGCTTATAACAACAGTTACCATCAAGTATAAAGATGGCACCTTATGAGGCATTATATGGAAGAAAATGCCGAACACCATTGAATTGGTTTAAACTAAAGGATCAAAAAATCATTTGACCAGATTTTGTTCAAGAAATGGAGGACAAGGTAAAGATAATTCAAGATAATCTCAAGGCCGCTTCTGACAAACAAAAGTCGTACTCAGATCTTAAAAGAAAAGATATTGAGTTTAAAGTTGGAGACAAAGTATTTTAAAAGGTTTCACCTTGGGAGAAGGTGTGATGGCTTGGACAAAAAGGGAAGCTGAGTCCGAGATTTATTGGACCATATGAGATTGTGAAAAGAGTTGGTCCCGTGGCTTATCAGCTAGCCTTATCGTTGCTCAAGAATATCGATAAGATCCTTTACATGTTATTACCCCAGAGGAAATAGATATTCAACCGGATTTGACTTACGAGGAAGAACCAATAAAGAATCTGGCACATGGAGTCAAAGAACTAAGGAATAAAATGATCCCGTTTGTAAAAGTTCTTTGGCAAATCATAAAGTCGAGGAAACAACTTAGGAAAGAGAAGAAAATATGAGAAAGTACTTTTCTCACCTTTTTGAACCAAGTATGTGTTGAAAATTTGAGGACGAATTTTCTTAAGGGGAGAATTGTAATATCCCAATTTTTGGTAGTGACCAAAATGTAAATTTTAAAATTTTAGTGGCTAAAGTATAAACTTCGGAAAAGTTTAGGAACCAAAGTGTAATTTTCAAAAGTTATATATTTTAACCCCGTAAAAGAATAGTTTACCCCCAAGAATGACGTTTTCTTGTTATCTGGATTTTTCGTACGGAGTTTGTATTAATGGCTATAAAGCGATAAAGTTCAAAAAAATATTTAGATAATCGGATCGAATCAAATATTCAGGATATTTTGAAGGACGATAGGGTAAGGTTAAAAGTGTCATTTCCATGTATTAAAATGGTAATATTTATTTTGGGCCCTTGGATTCAGATAATTTTTCCATGTTAAATCCTAGCCATTGGATCAAGGGATAAGATTGGAATTTAAGTATGTTTCAAGGGCAAAATTGGAAATTGATATAGTTCAAGGGTAAATTGGTAAACTACTAACTCAAGATTAAATCTAGATCATTGGATGAAGGATGATGACATGTGGCACATTATGGATTCATTGATTTTGAGGGCAAAATAGTTATTTCACTATTTGGAGGATATTTTTAATATTTATGGAAATAAAAGATGCCAAATGGTATAAATAAAAAATGAAGAAATATCTTCATCTTTCTTCATGCTTCTCGTCCAAAAGAAGAGAACAAGAAGGAAAGTAAGGTAAGTGTAGGGTTTTGCATTTTTAATCCCTAAATGCTAGGATTTAGGGTTAGCTTATGAAATATAAAGTTCTTCATGAAATTCTCTTTCAATTGGTATAAAAATTTCTTGGAATTGTTGAAGGATACTCTTGAATTTTGAAGAGAGATAATTTAGGGTTTAAGGATCCAAATGAATTAGGATTGAATTATGGAAGATTATGTGATGTTCTATCATTTCCATGCTTGATTGAAGTTGAAATTGATGTATTCTTAATGGAATACCATTTGGTTAGTTAGGGTTTAATTTGTGGTTTAAGGATTCAAGTTGAATTTGGAGTTTTCATGAAGGGAAAATGTTGGAATAACATAATTGAAGGTTAATTTGAGGTGTTGGAATGGTTAAAGGATGATAAAGATGTGAATTATGAAACCTGCCCAGAATATTTGTCATTGGCAGTAAGTTCAGAAATTCACCATAAATTCTAAAAAAATGATTAGAAAGTGATCCTTATATCATTGTATTCCTGGTTCATTCTAGTTTGTTTTTAAAATAAACAGTGATTTATTTCGATTTGTATATCAAAAGATATGAATTTTTAAGTGATGAGAGGTAAGAAAACAGAATACCAGTATGCTCCGAAATTCAGCACTAGAATTCGACTTTAAAAATTCGTAATAAATTGTACAAGTTGAATTTGGGCTATTAGTTTATATGGTTGAACAACTTATTGAATCTAGTTTCTGTCAAAACAAACAGAATCGCATTCTGAGTTGTGAATTATTTTATATAAATATTTCTTTGAAGGTAGCACAAACTAACATATTATAAAATGAGTACCTTATTGGTGTTATTAATTTGTGCATGTAAGGGATGAATGTAAAGCATTCAAGTAAACCCGAGAAATAGAAAATTCAATAGATAAGGCAAAGGATCAAGCATGGAGTTCTCTTAATATATTCAATTTAGTTTGGGATAAGAAGTGTCAAGGTGAGTGAAATTGGATACATATCATGACACATTGATGTTTTATACATTATTGGGATGGCTTGCGATGAGCCTGACCAAATTTTATTGTCATTATATTTATGTCTTAGACCATATGATTGACTTATCTTAAATATGTCAAAAGTTGAATATAAATGCATGGATCACTAATTATATATGATGTTATATTATGAATGTTATTTCAGGCATGAACTGCCCAATGTTAAATTATGTTGATATACATTGCCATGGATGAAATAAATATGGAATATATGCCTAAGTATGTCATTGAGGACAGGGTATAGTTGGCATGCCTTAGAGTCCAGTAGCACAATGCATACTCGGTTTAGCACTATAGTGTATATAAAGGACACTTAGTGCATATGGTGGGCACGACCTTATGCGTATTATGGAAGGCAGGACCTTATGTGTATTAGCACTTCGGTGCATATTTGACTCGCGTATCCAGGGTCCTCATAGGCTTATATTTGGGCTATGGTTTATTGGTTAAAAAATATAAACAGGTGAATAAGCTTACGAGCTTTAGAAATAAATGGCAAGTATATTTGTAAGAAATTTATATGTGATTTATATTATGTTAATATATGATTAACATGATGGTAATACATATCTATTGATCATGATGCATTTATGCATATATGGCATATTATGACAAATGCACAAGTATGAAAGTCTTATGAAATTGGCATATAGTAAATCATTATTAATGCAATGTGAAAGTTGATGCATTAGCATATATCATGTTATATAAACGTCGTCATGAAGTTGAATAAGTTTAAATTATTGTTATTAACTTCATTTATTCCGTCACTAAGTTTGTACTGAGCGTGTGTTGATTGTGCACACGTAGGTGGTTCGAATTATTGGATGAAGCAAAGAGTTGTATCAAGTTCAGAAATTTTCATCAAGCTGCCACAGTAATGACATCCTACTTATGGTTTTTTAATTTATTTTAGTGGCATGTATAAATGGGATTAATTTGTCTATTTTAATTCCACGTCCGATATTTTTTTTGAACAGTCAAATTTATTTTTTTAAACATAAAGGAGTTCTGATTTTGTGTATTAGTCGATAAAAGTATTTTCAAAGGTTTTAAATTTATGAAATTTTTGAATAAAAGTCATGTTATTTTTCTATGACATCTCTGACTCATATTCGGTAACCGAATACGCGAATGAAGTGTTACATATAGATAATCTTGTTTATATATATTTTAATACTAGATAATTATTGTAATTATCAAATAGTATTAAAATAAATATCTCTAAAGAAACCTAATTAAAGTAGAATCAAATTCTACATATTTAATTATATTCAGTTAAATATATTGTATATTTAATAAATCTGATTGACAATTGGCTGCACCGTGGAAGGGTGGTCTGACCAACTTGGCCGAGAAGCCTGGATCTTGAAGGGCTGCATCGAGAGACCCCTTCTAGCCCATTTTCTCTTTCAAGTTATTTCATTTTTTTAAGGATAATGTATCTCGAAAACATTTATGGATTGTCGGTTAAATCCCTCACATGAACTAATTTAATAGTTGGTAGCGGATGTTTGCATTGAAACATTGTTTTCATGTTTAGTTTTTGATAATAAATCTGCCTTTGGCAATGTTTTATCTATTCGGCATACTTTAATGCTTTCTAAATGCTATGGCAAGCGAGAGCTGGCACTGTTGGCCTATTGCTCCTCAATATCTTAACAGACTTGAGGTGGCAACGATCAAGTTGTTGAATACTAAGGAGTGAAGCTTTGAGAGAAGTCGTTCAAGTAGATGAACTTACTTCGGGAGTGAAATATACCCCTTAGGAGTATAGATTGAAGCTTAATCAAATTAGTTTATTTAAAAACAAACATTATAGAGATGTAGGGGTTTTTACATGATCAATTTAGGGCAATGACTATCGAGAGAGGCTTTGCCAATTGTGAATCTGCTCGGCAAACAATGCCAAGACAAGTTGTTGTTAAAGGCTGGCATGGCATGAACAGTGTGAAAACCAGGCATTCCCTGCCAACGTTCATCATTCATTAAAACACCTTCCTTGCCAACGTCTTTACTTTTTAATTATTTTCCAAAACCAATTTCAAATCAAATCAACTTTTTCTTAAGGCAAGTAACAATCAAGGCAATTGAATTCCAAGTCAATCTTTGTGGGATCGATACTCAGCTTACCAGCTGTATCACTTGCAGACCGTGTATACTTGCACGCAAAAGACTCATTTTGGCATATTTTTATACTTTCCAAGACATATTTTCTGCCGCTTTTGCCAGCATTCACTCAGAGAGTCTACAAAGTTTTTGGCGCCGTTGTCGGGGATTGCAACGAAATTGACTGTTTTTAAATTTTTACTTGTCTTTCCTTATCTTTATTTTTGCTTTTACCTTTTGTTTTTGTCGGTGTATGACTAGAAGCCATCCTGTGGTGGACAAGTAGCCATATGATCTGAAAGTTGAGAAAACCTTACGGAGGTTAAAAAGAATATTTCGAGAGATAAACCAAGGTAATGGAGGGAATAGTGTGGTGAACAATGGAGGAAATCCACTTAACAATGAGATACCACCACCACCTGCTGTCCTAGTTATTAATGAGAGACCTATTGAGAACATTCGGCACCAACCATTGACAATTTGATGCCAGGACTTGTTGGCACAGATGTAAATGCTGTATATTTTGAACTTAAGCTAATAATGATTCAAACTCTTTTGAATGTAGGCCAGTTTGATGGAGCACTCACTGGAGATCTGAGGCAACATCTGAAGCAGTTCATGGAGATTTGCCAGTTATTTCAACAAAATGGAGTACCTGAAGATACCGTGAAGCTGAAGTTATTTACTTTCTCTTTGAGAGACAAAGCAAAGGCTTGGCTTAACTTCTTGCCACCTGGCTCAGTTACTTCATGGGCAGACCTATGCCAGAAGTTCTTGACATGATTCCAGCCGCTAACACTCACTGCCAAGCTGCGAGGTGAGATTATTACATTTAGGCAGGCTTAGGATGAGACCTTATATGATGTATGGGAAAGATTCAAAGACTTGTTAAGGAGGTGTCTTGTACATGGATTACACGAATTGGACTCAGATTAAAACCTTTTACAATGGATTGAATGCACAAACTAGGACTGTTGTCGATGCTTCAGCAGCTGGTTCGTTGCTTGACAAGACGTACACCGAGGCTGTTGACATTCTAGAGAGGATTGCAATCAATGATTTTGAATATCCTGTTGCAAGACTTGGGACCAGAACTAAAACTAATGGGAAATTTTAGGTTGATGAATTAACATCCATTCATGTCGAGATTTCCAACCTTACTAGCATGGTAAGAACGTTGCAAAAGAGCAACGAGTCCCAGGAAGTCAAAGCATTAGAACCTTTCTGTACAATCTGTGGAGAGAATCATCATGTGGATGAATGCCCTGCCAACCATGAATCGGTAAACTTTGTTAGCAATGTTAATCGTTACTATAATCCTAACTCCAATTCTTATAATGCAGGTTGGAGACAACACCCTCGTTTAGCATGAGGAAATCAAGGAGGTAACTAGTACAATGCCCAGCGCCAGAATACCCAGAGGCATATTAACAATGCCATGCCAGCATTCTATCAGAATGTCATGCCACAGAAAGCCCAAAACAATTTTCAGCAAGGGCAGAG
This sequence comes from Hibiscus mutabilis, assembly GCA_019671005.1. Taxonomy (NCBI): domain Eukaryota; kingdom Viridiplantae; phylum Streptophyta; class Magnoliopsida; order Malvales; family Malvaceae; genus Hibiscus; species Hibiscus mutabilis. The sequence continues at coordinate 14,360,624 of CM033749.1, read as the reverse complement.
ACTCAACCAAGGAGGCATTCTCACAGAGTACATGGAGAGGAATGATGCCACAATCCAGAGTTTAGCAGCATCAATGAGAAACTTAGAAGTCCAGCTTGGGCAAATTGCCAGTGCACTCAGTAATTGACCCCAGGGAGCATTGACAAGTTAAACAGAAGATGCTCGGCACAAAGATAATGAGCAATGCAAAGCTATAACTCTTCGGAGTGGTAAGCAGTGCGAGATAGAGAAGGTTGCTATGCAGCCAATTAATTGCCAAGATGAGAAGCCCGTGCCAGCAGATAATACCAGGGAAGCAGACAAAGAGGCAACAAAAGTAGAAGATGCCAGTTAGCACACTAATGCCAGCACCGATGCTAGACAGCACACTGATGCCAAACAAACTGATGCCAGCACTGCCCTAGCAAAAGCCAGCAGCGCCGGCATATATTTATCCGCCACCACCATTTCCAGCGAGACTTCAAAAGCATAAGCAAGATCAGCAGTTCAAGTGCTTTTTGGAGGTTCTTAAGCAATTACAAATCAACATTCCATTGGTAGAAGCCCTTGAACAAATGCCCAACTATGTCAAATTTATGAAGGGCATTCTGTCCAAAAAGAGAAAGTTGGGAGATTTTGAAACCGTTGCTCTGATCGAAGGATGTAGTGCCATGATCCTAAACCGTTTGCCACTAAAGTTGAAAGATCCAGGAAGTTTCACTATTCTCTGCACCATTGGCAACAAATTTATGGGCAAGGCATTGTGTGACCTAGGAGCCAGCATCAACTTGATGCCAATGTCAGTTTTTTGGAAGCTTGGCATAGAAGCAAGACCTACCACAGTGACACTTCAGCTCGCAGACCGATCCTATGCACACCCCAATGGTAAGATTGAGGATGTGTTGGTAAAGGTTGATAAATTTATTTTTCCAGTTGATTTTATCATTTTGGATTATGAGGCTGATATTAATGTGCTGATTATTTCGGGGAGATATTTTCTTGCCACGAGTAGGGCTTTGATTGATGTTCATAAAGGGGAACTAACAATGCGCATGAATGACCAGCAGGTTACATTTAATGTGTTTCAATATTTGAAATATGCAGATGAACCTGATGAGTGCCAAGCAGAGGAGATGATGGAGTCCATTTACACTTTGGACACGGTACAGTTATGCCAGGATATAGAATTTGATGGCAACAATTTAGATGGCATAGCTGATCTGTTTGAGGAACCAGAAGAACCAGTCGTGTAGGCTGAAGAAGCGAGTTATTTTGAGCCATTATAGTTGGCCGGCAGAGAAATCAAGGCACCTAAACCATCAATTGAGGAGCCACCAACGTGGGAACTGAAACCACTGCCAAATCACTTGAAGTATGCTTATTTAGGTGAACACTCAACTCTGCCAGTGATCATTGCCACTGGTCTCACTAATGATCAAGAGGAAAGATTGTTGGCAATATTACGTGACTATAAGCAGGCATTAGGGTGGATTTTGGCAGACATCAGAGGTATTAGCCCAACCATCTATATGCATAAGATTATCTTAGAGGAGTACCATGGCAAGACCATTGAAGGCCAAAGAAGGCTAAACCCAAGCATGAAAGAGGTAGTGAAAAAGAGATCATAAAATGGCTTGATGTTGGGATTATATATCCCATTTCTGATAGCTCTTGGGTTAGCCCGGTGTAATGCGTGCCAAAGAAGGGTGGCGTGACCGTGGTACAAAATAGCGAAGCTAAGATGATCCCCTCCAGAACTATCAAAGGGTGGAGAGTGTGCATAGACTATAGGAGGCTGAACAATGCCACGAGGAAATATCACTTCCCACTGCCATTCATTGATCAGATGCTAGACAAGTTGGCAGGTAAAGCTTTCTATTGTTTTTGGATGGTTATTCAGGTTATAATCAGATTGCCATCTCCCCCGATGATCAACAGAAGACTATGTTCACATGCCCATATGGGATGTTTGCATTTAGGACGATGCCATTCGACCTATGTAATGCACCAGCAACGTTTCAATGTTGCATGATGTCCATTTTTTCTGATATGATCGAGCACAACATGGAAGTATTCACGGATAATTTCTCAGTGTTTGGCAAAACATTTGAGGAATGTCTTCAGAGTTTGGAGCAAGTCTTGAAGAGATGCATAGAGACAAACCTAGTGTTGAATTGGGAAAAATGCCATGTCATTGTAAATGAGGGCATTGTTCTCAGGCACAAGGTAACTGAGAGAGGGTTAGAAGTGGATTAAGCAAAAGTTGAGGTAATTAAGAGCTACCGCCTCCAACAAGTGTTAAAGGTATAAGGAGCTTTTTAGGATATGCCGATTTTTATTGGTGTTTTATTAAAGACTTTTCAAAAATTGTTAAACCTTTATGCTTGTTGTTAGAACATAATGCTACTTTTGCGTTTAACGATTCTTGTTTGAGAGCATTTCAAGAGCTTAAAGAAAAGTTAATCAATGCCCCTATAGTTGTGGCACCAGATTGGAATGAGCCCTTCGAGCTCATGCGTGATGCCAACGACTATACCGTTGGAGCAGTCTTGGGAAAAAGGCATGGCAAGGTTTTCCATGCCACCTACTATGCTAGCGGAACATTGAACGAAGCACAACTGAATTACTCTACGACCGAGAAAGAATTTCTTGCGGTTGTATTTGCTTTTGACAAATTTAGATCTTATTTAATTGGTAACAAAGTTGTGGTTTTTACAGATCATTCGACATTAAAGTATCTTTTGGCAAAGAAGGATGCCAAGCCCAGACTAATCCGATGGACGCTCTTACTTCAAGAATTTAACCTTGAGATCTGAGACAAAAAGGGGCAGTGAAAACCTAGTAGCTGACCATCTCTCACGTTTGGAACATCATCTTGAAGATGGTAAGACCAATTTTGTAAGAGATGAATTTCCTGACGAGTATTTGCTTGTAGTTAATGCCATGCCATGGTATGCCAATATTGTCAACTACTTGGTAAGTAACATTCTGCCACCAGACTTGGTATATAATGCCAAGAAAAGGTTCTTACGGGAAGTCAGGCAATACTATTGGGACGAGCCAATATAGTGTGTCGACCAAGTGATCCGCCGGTGTGTGCCCAAGGATGAGCAGCATAACATATTGCATCTATGCCATGCCGCACCATATAGAGGTCACTTTGCTTGGGTAAAGACTGCTGCCAAGGTACTGCAGTCATGATTATTTTGGCCTACACTATATAAGGATGCCCACGAGTATGCCAAGGCATGTGATCAATGCCAACGGACAGGAAACATCTCTGGCAGACACCAACTATTGCTTCAAAACATTATGCCTGTGGAATTATTTGATGTATGGGGGACAGTCTTTATGAGTCCTTTTCCACCCTCATTCGGTAATGTATACATTCTTATGGCCGTTGATTACATATCTAAGTGGGTTGAAGCTTTTGCTCTGCCAACGAACGATGCCAAGGCCATTTCCAAGTTCTTACATAAGCATATCTTCACTAGATTCGGTGCCCCTAGAGTAATTATTCACAATGAGGGCACTCATTTCAAATTTAATCTAATTTCTAAGGCCTTGTGCCTGTATGGTATACAGTAGAGAATTGACACAGCATATCATCCACAAACAAACGGGCAAGCTGAGATTTCAAATAAAGAGATCAAAAACATATTAGAGAAGACTGTTAATCCATCAAGGAAGGACTAGTCCTTGAGACTAGATGAGTCCTTGTGGACTTACAGGACGTCGTTTAAAACTCATTTGGGTACTTCACTGTTTAGACTTGTTTTCAGAAAACTATGCCATCTGCCAGTGGAGCTTGAACATAAAGCCTACTGGGCCATCAGAACACTTGGCATTTCATGGAGAGCTGCTGGAGAAAAGAGGTTACTGGACCTAAATGAGTTGGAGGAATTCAGAACACAAGCCTATGAAAACGCCAGGATCTACAAGGAAAAAGCAAAACGTTGGCATGACAGTAGGATAATGCCAAGACTGTTTGAGGTAGGCCAATATGTTTTGTTATTCAACTCACGGCTTAAGTTGTTTCCAGGGAAACTCAGATCAAGATGGACGAGCCCTTATGAAGTTGTGAAGCCCTATGCTCATAGAGCTGTGGACATCAAGAATTTGAAGACGGGCAAAATCTTTAAGGTGCATGGCTAACGTTTGAAGCACTACATGGAAGGTGATTAGAACAGTGCCAAAGAGGTTTTCCTCTTGGCAGAGTTAACATGAAAACGCCATCAGGTTTGAACTTTTGTAAATATTAGGTTAGTGTTTTTCTTTGTTTTTAGGTTTTTATGCTTTTAATTGTTTTTATTTTTTTTAAGTTTCATGTTTTTATTCCTTTACTGTGTTGAAAGATTTCCTTTGAGTTGTGCAGATTCATTATGCCAGGGTTGCTGGCAGGAGCTAACGCTTTAATAAAAAAATCTGCCAGACGGAGTGCCAGAGTAGCATGGCATACAGCGGTACAAAAGATAGAAGAAAGAGAAAAAAACCCTAGTTTTATCTGCCCAGTAAAATGAGAGAGTGGTTTTTATTTATTAACTTTAAACCCTAGCCGCCCAAATCTTGGTTGAAATTTAAAATTTCAAATCAATTACCTTATTACTCCAATCCTTACCCTATCTTATCACCTATCACCTTATCACTTCAACCCTATCACTCCATTCATTTTAAATTAATTCCTTTTATTCCCCATCATTATCCCTAATTACTACTCCCATTAAAATATTCAACCAACCCAAAATCTTACATTTTCTCACCTAGCCGGTTAAAAGAAACCCAAACAACTCTCTCACTCTATACTCCATTTTCGATAAACAAGAACAAATCCAAATCATTCTTTTTCTTCATCTTTCAGCATCGTTTTAAGTTCCTTCAACAAATTTCAATGGCTTCATCTTCTACTCCCTTCAAGTGATTCTTCAACGAAGAGATCCAGAAAAAGTTCGAATCCAACTTTGCCTCGAGGAGTTTTTGCTATGAGAAACACTTCGACCTCAAAATGGAGACGAACAATGGCTTCCCTCCGAAAGTCATGTCTACGATTAACTTGCACAAATGGACTCAGTTCTGTCGGCAAAGGGGGGAGGTCTATGCCACAATCGTCTAAGAATTCTATGCGCACCTTGTGACCAAGGATTCACCATTCTTGATGATTAGAGGTAAATGTGTTCGTTTCGATGAAGGGTATATCAATAATATATTTGAGTTAGATGGTGTAGAGGATGAGTATTTCGAGTATGTGGATTCAATGAACATTGCCAAGAGAAAAAGACTACTGGCATATCTGTGTGAACCTGGCACGACATGGACAATGTTATCCAAAGGGCACCATACGGTGAAGAGGTTGGCATTGAAACCCCAATGGAGGGGATAGAATCACTTCCTCAAGGCTAATATGATGCCCACATCCCATAACGAGACTGTTTCGAAAGAGAGGATGATTTTGTTGTACTCCATTGTTATGGGGAACAAGATCAATGTTGGCAAGCTTATTATTGAGGAAACCTACAAGTGCGCAGCGAAAGGTACTGGCAACTTGTTTTTCCCTTTGTTGATTTCTAATGTTTGTATGCTCCATGATGTGCCAAGGATGGATATGGATAAGGGGCAAACGATCAAAGGAACAACGATTACTGTGGCTATATGGAGGAATTTAGTTACTGCCGAGCCCAAAGACAAGGGTAGGGGAAAGGCAAGGGCCGCGCCAGCAACCATGCCAGAAACTGTGCCAGACAGTTCACTGCAATGCTATCCTAAATTCACCAACACCAAGAGATTATTCTACAAAAGCTGGAAAGGCTGAGGAGCTTAGTGTCAAGCTGAGAAACTACATCCAGACCAGGGATGCGGTGCTCAAGGAGGCTCTTACAAAATTATCAACTGATTTTGTGCCAGAATTTCCAGACTTCCCTGCCGAGCTCTCTACCACTGACAATGCCATGCCAGCTAGTCCAGTTCATACCCTGTTTGATGCCACAGTCCCATTGTCCCCAGTTGAAGTCGAGTATGCCAATTCTGATTCCTTGTTTGAATTAAAGGAAACCAAAGGCAAGTCGCCAATAACACCTGTTGTCCATACGCCATTTGATCCACCGATGCACCTGTTGCTTCAGAGCCTGCCAAGGAAAAGGAAGAAGTTAGAGCCTTCACTGCCGCTTCAAAACTGAGCCTGAAAAGAAAGAAACACATGGCCCATGATCGTGGGCCGTATGTGAGAAGGAAGACCCGTGCTGCATAGCAAATAGTCTCCGAAGGGGAGTCATCTTCTTCCTAAACTCCTTTACATTTCATTGCATTTACATGATCATGCATTTTATTTTATTCTATTTTTCTTGTATATATATGTTGTTTCATGTATTGGGGACAATGCACATCTTGGGTTTGGGGGTGTGCATTTCTTCACATTTATGCATGCATTTCGTGTTTAATTTTCTATTGCCATGCCATTTAGGTCATTTAGGATAGATGCATACCGAACCACTAAAAAAAGTAAAAGAAAATTTTGCCTCGTTCAATCCTGAAAAATGTTAACATTTGTTAGGCAAGTTTAATTTGATCTAGGTATCTGTACAATGAGGAAACTCTAATCTTTAGTTGTCATGCCATGCCAGCAGAGTAGTATGCCGGGTTAGCTTGGCAATTGATCTCTAGTTTAGGGAATTGAACTTTCACTTAACACGTAGTATGTATATAGTCCCTTAGCAAACTTAGACCTTTTGAAACTAAGCTTAGATATGAAAAAAATGATGATGCCAGGGTAAAAAGAAGTAAATAAGGCAACAATGTTCTGCCAAGGCAAGAAAAAAAAAATAGAACTCTCCTCTACCTTAGGGATAATAAGCTACTTGGGGCTCCGTGGTTTGCTCCCTCTTAGTTCTCAAGTCCAAAACTTTAGGGTATGAGTTGAAGATAAAGCCTAGTGATGTCTAGATTAAGGTGGGGATTCGTGGTATGCTCCCTCTTATCTCTCACACTAAATAGTGTCACGAAGCAAGCCTAAATGAATGCCAGCAAGAAACCCTTGGCAAAGAAAGAAAAAAATGATGAAATATATATATATATATATATATATATATATATATATATGAGTTTAGATAGTAAAATTTGTCTAAGGGAGTGAAAGAAAACTGGATGCATATTGCCTACACTCATGCACACTTCATGAACTTTGACAAGAGTTATATTGCTGCACTTGAATTACTACCTGCTTGGCATTATTGCACTGAGATACTGAGGACAAAAATAGAGCCAAATTCTGCTTGCCATCACGTGTTGGCATTCAACCAAAATTTTGTCGAGGTAACTTTTTCACTGTTTTTGTTTTTATTTTGATTGCATTACTTGAGGACAAGCAATGAGTTAGGTTTGGGGGTGTGTTACCTCTCCAAAAGTACTGTTTTTAATGACAATCTTACACTGCTTTTGCTTGTTTTTAGGTGCATTTAGTTGCATTAGGATGTTAGAATCATGCATTTGCATAAGGAGTTTAGAGTTTTGTCTATGCCAGTGTGAAGGGTAATTTTGTTGGCAATTTTGCAGGTTTGGCATAAGATTTGGCCCGAAAATGCAACACAGGAAGGAGCTCTAGAGAGAATGCCGAGCGCTGTTGGCATAGATAGACCAGACAATGCCAAGCACCGGTTGGTAGAAAAATGAACTTGATGCCACGCCAAGAAGCTGTTGGACCCCAAAAAATAGGAGATGATCAGGCTCCAAAAAAATAGCAATTGGAACAATCTCCGAAAAAATAGCAGATAAGATGGTGCCAAGACTTGTTGGCAGATTCATGCCAAGCTTTGATGCCAGGGAAGCATCGACAGGATGACGTCACCCTTAGCCTGATCAGCTCTCATTCAAATTTTGATAAGAAGATAATCCCTTATCCCTTGAGCAGTTGAAATTCAAAATTTGAAGAGCTAGTCCTATCCCTTCCTCGCATGACTATTTAAACACCAACCAAGCTAGACTTTGAGAGGGAAGGAGGAGAGAAGATTGGATCGTGAGGAATTGGTGTGTGACGATTGACAACCGGCTGCACTGTGGAAGGGTGGTCCGACCAACTTGGCTGAGAAGCCTGGATCTTGAAGGGTTGTATCGAGAGACCCCTTCTAGCCCATTTTCTCTTTCAAGTTATTTTATTTTGTTTTTAAGGATGATGTATCTTGAAAACGTTTATGGATTTTCAGTTAAATCCCTCACCATGAACTAATTTAATAGTTGGTGGGGGATTTTTGCATTGAAACATTGTTTTCATGTTTAGTTTTTGATAATAAATATGCCTTTGGCAATGTTTTATCGATTCGGCATACTTTAATGCTTTCTAAATACTATGCCAAGCGAGAGCTAGCACTGTTGGCCTATTGCTCCTCAATATCTTAATAGACTTGAGGTGGCAACGATCAAGTTGTTGAATACTAAGAGAGAAGCTTCGAGGGAAGTCGTTCAAGTAAATGAACTTACTTCGGGAATGAAATCTACCCCTTAGGAGTATAGATTGGAGCTTAATCAAATTGGTTTATTTAAAAACAAACATTATAGAGATATATGGGTTTTTACATGATCAATTTAGGGCAATGACCATCGAGAGAGGCTTTGCCAATTGTGAATTTGCCCGGCAAACAATGCCAAGACAAGTTGTTGTAAAGGCTGGCATGGCATGAACAGCGTGAAAAGCATGCATTATCTGCCAACGCTCATCATTCATTAAAACACCTTCCTTGCCAACGTCTTTACTTTACTTTACTTTACTTTCTTTACTTTTTAATTATTTTCCAAAACCAATTTCAAATCAAATCAACTTTTTCTTAAGGCAAGTAACAATCAAGGAAATTGAATTCCAAGTCAATCTCTGTGGGATCGATACTCAGCTTACCAGCTGTATTACTTGCAGACCGTGTATACTTTCATGCAAAAGACTCTTTTTAGCATATTCTTATATTTTCTGCCACTTTTGCCAGCATTCACTCAGAGAGTCTACATCACACAAGCTCAAGTAATGTAAACCTAGCCTTTAAACTCCTATTATGGTGGCATAGGGTTTAGACAAGTTAGTTTAGCCCCATTTTATATGTACATATGGTTCGCTATGTTGAATGGGTTAAAATATGAAATATGGCATGTTAATGTTTTGACAAAAATGGTAAAATGGCCTAAAATGTACTAATAAGTAAAAACGTGGCAAATGAGGAATGGCATAAAATTTGACATGCATTTAGATTTGATTTTTATAAGTTTGGTGGTAAAATTTGGTAAGCATTGGACAAGTTTAAGGCCCTTAATTTAACTAAAAACCAGACAAGAAATGCCATTACAGACCCATGTGTACCGGTACGGGTGATGTCGTACCGGCACTAATAGGCCGTTTTGGTTAAAGTTAACCCATGGGTACCAGTACATGTGATTTCATACCGGTACTGGAATGCAAATTTGGTAACATGCATTAAGGCATATCGATACTGCTACAGTGGTATTGATATGACAAATCAATACTGGATTTTACTGTAGCAAGGGTACCGGTACGAGTGGTGTTGTACCGATAACCAATAACGACTTAATTTAGGAATTTAAGGTTAGTGTACCGGTACGGTAATGGTCCCGTACCGATATGAAGGCACTAAATCTTCGTACTGGTACAATATATTGCGTACCGATACCGGATTCAACTTTGAAAGAATTTATTTTAAAGACATACTAGTATGGCCTTATGAGTACCAATACCGATACAGGTGAGTTAGTAAAAGTTAGTTATAAGGTTTTAAAATCTTATAAGATAGTCACTAAGTCTTATCGGGTTTAATTGAAGGGTAATCAAATTCTAAATTTATTTAAAATTTGTAAGCAAGACACTTATGCATCAAATTACACATTGGTAACCTTAATTATTGATAGGTCCCTAAGATTTTCAAAATTTACAATTTAGTCCCTAAATTTGTATAAGTTGCCAAATGGCCCTTTAATTATAATTTGACTAATTTTTTTGGATCATGGTCATTTATTGCATTGATCCAACGTCGTTAAAATCATTGTTATAGTACAAGACATCGTAATTATTAAACCGATCATTGTATTGTTCACCGATAATGTTTTCCAACCTGAATTCCTACCAGACCGGGAAGGGGGTGTTGTATTTATAGTATCAAATCTAGAGTTTAGTCAATTCTAGGACTAAACTATGTAATCACTCATTTTGACCAGGTTTTAGTGTTATTAGTATTATTTTAATAGTATTATTATTAATATAAAATTAATGAAAAATCAAAAAAAATAATAATAAAAATATAATATCATAAAGTGAAAAAAGTAAAAGTAAAAAAAATAAATTAAAAAAAAAAGGGAAAAGTGCTTGGAGCACATAGCTCCACGTCACCCAAGCAACCCCCAATTGACTAATAAAGGCATGAAATGGGGGGGGAGCAAGGCACAATTGAGGAATCGGTAGTGGCATGGCCAAATAAGGGGGCTTAGGCTCCCGGCTAGCCAAGGACTGGGGCAGTGTCTTCGGTCATAACCGATTCGATCGGGGTCTTATTTTGGATCCTATCTAGTTATTTTTTGGAGAGGTCGTGGTAGATCTCGGTGGTGTTCAGTCGGGGTTCGTCATTCGAGCTCCTAATTAGGTATATTTTCTTTCCTTTTTATTTGTGTTGTAATTTTTATAATTTAATGAAGTAGTAGTTAATTTAAAATTGTGTTTTTTAGTTTGTATGTTTATTTATGTTTTAGATTAGTATTTATTATGTTTTAAATTTATGTTTTATATTAATATCTTATTTATGTTAAATTTATTTTTATTTATGTGTTAGATTAATATTTATGAATGTTAGATTTATTTTTATTTATGAGCTAGATTTATATTTATGTATGTATGTTTTAGATTAGTATTTTATTTATGTTAGATTAGTATTTTATTATGTTAATATTTATTTGTATTTTTATTGTATTTAAATTATTTGCCATATTTTATATTTTGCTCACTAAGTTTGCATAACAGATATATAAATTGTCAATGCGGTGCCCTTTTATCCGAGCGTAAACGGGGCAGTATCAGGCGTAGTGATGGTGGTTAGGCGTTTACTCTCGGATAACGGGGCTTTTAAAATTTACCCGCACTTATAACCAAATTTTAAATTAATCGCCACTTTAATCTGGAAAGTTTAATATTAATAAAGCGGTAATTATTAAAGTACCAATTTTGGGCGGTGTGGGGGTGCTAATCCTTCCCCATCCGTAACCGACTCCCAAACCCAATAGTTTTCAAATCTCTGGTTTTATGGTGTCCGGCCTACCTAAGTGGCGAGTGGTGACTCCAATTTCTAAATAAAACGTTGTTTCTTTAAAAACCCACGGAAGACATTATTTTCGAAACAAAACAAAATAAAAACACGTTTTTTAGCGAAACGGACATCGCTACAAACTGAAGTCTATTGTATTGTTATTGCATTGCATTGTATTTTCCACCTAGGAGTTTATTGTTGTGTATATTGTGACTTGCGATTAATCTGATCCTTTTTTCTTTTATATTATATGATGTCTGACTCCGATAAAGCTCACAAAGAAGTTGGGCATACAACAGACTCCTCGACTCATGGTGAGGAGAGAAGGAGGGAAAACCCTCCAAATCTACAAGTTTCTCAATAAGAACCACCGAATCCCAAACCTATAATGTAGACTGCTAAATGCAAATATTATAAGAACATGATTGAGTTGTTTAAACAATTCATGGATACTCTTAAGTCTGAGCAGCCTGTAACGCCCCGATTTTGGGCCTAGTAGTTTTGAGGGTTATTACACGGTCCGGTGGACTGGGTTAGAGATTCGAGTCGAATTCGGGGACGTATATTTTTTGGTAAGATAAAAATGTGGAAAAATGTCTAAAAATTATATTTTAATATATGATTATTATTGGTGAAACAATTTTGGAAAATGGGTTTTGGAAATGTGACATTTTGGTTAATGACCAAAATGCAATTTTTAAAAACTATTTTTAAAGTGACTAAAATAAAAGGGTCAAACTCTTTGAATCCTTAAGGGGCTATTTTACCGAGTTTTTGCTGGTGATTTCTCCTATCAATTAAATCATTTTAACTTGTTTTTTAAAGGTTGATTAAAAGAGAATTGGTTATTAAAGTTAGTTATTTGCTTTTAAAAAAATTATGTAACTTTTTCCTAAACTTTTTCTCTCAACTTCATCTCTGCCAAACACTCACAATTTCATCAAAATCCAGAGGTGAGGGATCCTTTTTACTCTGGTTATTGATTTAAACTTGATTCTTTAACTTTGTTTTACAAAATCTCATTGAAATCTTATGTTTTATTAGCTTTAAACAAGCCAATTGAGGGAGAAATCACACAGTAGGGGTAAAGTCCATGATCTCCTATATTGAATGGTTCTCTATTGATATTCCCAAGTGTTTAATCCTTGATTTATGATTTACAATATGATTTGATGTTTTTATATTGAGTTAACTGATTTAATTAGGTGAAATTGATGAAACAGAGAAAGATCTGAATTGAATCTGATTTCCAGTGTTATGTATTGTGTTTAAACACATTTTGGATTTATAATAATTTTGATAAGTCAATTTTGTCAATGGAATCCCAAAACTCTTGAATCTCTAATTGTTTAGGTTGCTATAAGTGTGTTTTTGTGGTGTTGTGATGGCTGCTTAGCTGCTGGAAGTATTTGGATGTATTAATCCTGTTTTTGAGTGTTAATTGATGATTGTGGAAGTGTTAGATTGTTAGGTTGAGGCTGGGATGTGTTTGGAAAGGATTAGATGATGATTTTAGTTGTTGTGGTTGGGTAATTTTGAGAGGATTGTGGAAGTCCGTGAGGATTTGTTGTTGCAGTGTTTTGAATGCATTGAGATGCATTAATCCTAATTTGTAATGTGGTTAAAATAGGGGAGATTGATTCAGAAGTGATCGGTGAAGCTTTATAGGCTTCGGACGCTTAATTTGGCGTCAGCAAATCGAGGTTACGCATATCAGTGAGTGAGAACGTGGATTCTAGCTTTGGAATATTTTAAAGGTGGTTTATGGGAGTTTAAACTTAACTTGATAGCTGGTTTAAACTCGGAAGTAAGTATAAAGTGGTTTTCTCTCTCGGTCGTGCTAGTATGATATGGTTTAATGCACTTGTTTTGATTTATATAATACCTACTGTTAAAGCATGTTTAAAGTATGTGAAATACTGATCCTCGTAAGTATATGATTTATACTTGTGTTTTAAAGTATGGTTGTTGCTTTGGAAAATTGGTTTGGTTAATGCTAGTTGAAAACAGTGAGATAAATGGTAAATGGTTAATTATATTGGTAAGTGATGTGGTTTTAAAATTGTTATCGGATATAGTTGGACGGCCATAGGATTGATAGTGCACTATAATAAGTCACCTTGGATGTTGAGGGGTTTTGATCCGTGTATTGAAAACTCCATCCAAGTACCCTAACGATGGAGGGGTTTTACAGTACTGTATACTCCTTAGTGGATTAAGCATCTAACTGAGGTAAGGGGTTGGTGTCCCCGTGGGTTGAAAGTGTACCCGGTTGTTTAGGTACCACAATTGTGTTTGTATCGCTATTTCTGGTTGAGATGGCTTGAAGTGTGGGTAAACACTTGTTGAATCCGTGTATCCGATGAACTCTTTTGGTAAATGAACTTGGTTAATGATCACTAGTGAGCCAATATAATTGTTGATGTATCATTGGAAAGTTTATGTTGTATAATGTGTTTTGTACATGTTTACTCTTTAAGCTTTACATATGGTTGTTATGCATCAGAAGGCTTAAATTGAGGTTGAGCAATGAGACTTGCTGTTGGTTAATGATACATGTTGCATATTGTTAATATGCTGGTTTTAAAGATGTTATGTGCATGTTTTAAAGGCATGATAATGTTCTAAAGGATGTTTGAAATGAATTTTGATGTAATGTTGATAAATAGTTTCAAAGCATTGATGGAGTGTTGATTTTGAGCACTCCTCACTAAGCCTAGTGTGCTTACGCTCTCTTTGTCCATCAATGCAGAGAACTAAAAGCTTGGGAAGGCAGCGAGAAGAAAGGGATCGGTACAAGACTTGGTAACCAAAGTATGTTTGAACTAGACTATAAGTAATAAGGGGCAATGGGGGTTCCGTTGTTGTTTTAGGAGAAGTTTTTTAAACTCCCTGTTCGAGCAAGTCTGTTTAGCTGCTCTTAAATTGTAAATGACCTTTATGGTTTGATTTTGTTGATGGTTTGGAGTTTCATGTTTTACTTGGTTGGTTAACTAGGTTGCATGCCTATAGATTTACATTTGATGCAAAATGCCATGAAATGTTGTTGAATTTGTGATGTAAAGTTGTGGATGGATTTTAGAATATGTTGGCAGTATGTTAGGGGCATGTTAGAATGTTTTGGTATGGTTGAAAGCATGTTAAACCAGTGAAAATGGACATTACAGGTCCAGGCGTACCGGTACGGGTGTCCCTGTTTTGGTACGAGTAAGCCATTCAGGCTTAGCATACCGGTACATGGGCAAGTGTTTCGGTACGGGCCAAGGCAAAATTTTCTAGCGTTTCGATACGGTGAGGCTTTCGATACGGACTAAAGATTTTATGTGGGGCGTTTTGATACTCGGGGGCGTATCGAAACGGGAAATGGCTATTGGAATTTTAGGGTTTAAAATTTATAAAGGCGTACCGAAACACCCTTGACCGTACCTATACGGTGTTAGTTATTTTGGTATATTCTGAAGTTTTGTTTGCTTGCGTTTTGGTCCCTGAATACTGTAGATGCAATTGTATAAGATCGGATGAACGTTTTGAGCTGAATTTTAACGTGTAAGCATGTAACCTGTCTAATTAAAGGATGGTAACTTAAAATTGGGTTAAGTCCTCATAATCTTCAAGTTTTACAATTTGGTCCCTATATCGTTGTTATTTTGAATTGGATGTCAATTCGATGCCGATTGAGTTGAGGTTTCACCTGTGTCAGTATGGACATTTAGGGATTTAATTTGCATCTAGAAAAGATAAAAAGAAAAAAATGGGCACGGTTTGAGTTTTTTCTTTACGATTTACTTCGGTAAACCTAATGTAGCTCGCTCGGTTCAATCTTGCGACTAGGCCAGGTCGAGGGTGTTACATTTGGTGGTATCAAAGCTAGGCTTGCGATAGTTAGGAGTTGGTTTGATCGTTGTAATGTGACTGTGAGTTGTTATTTGATGTGTAACATGCACAGTGATTGTAATACGCATAGTGATTGCTTTATGCCATGTTGGGGGAATTTTGGGAAACCCATTGCCTTATTATTATAGTCTGAAATGTTATGATTTTGAAATGAAAGTATTGGATCATTGCTTGAAGAAGGCCTAATTGTTTTGTATTTGAATGATTATCATGCCTTAGATATATTGTTAGCATAATGGGACCGAGGAGAGAGTTGCGATCCGGTATGATTGTTGCTGCCACTGGACAGGAGATTGAAGAGAATGTTATACCTCCTGGAGGGTTGCCACCACCCCCACCTAATCCACATGAGGTAGTAGAGCAAGTACCACCTGCGCCGGCTGGGCCAGGGATGGGAGTTATGGCGATGTTGATTCAGGACATGACCGGTGCTTTTCAGGCATCAGTTGCGGGTGTTCATGTCCTGCACCACCAATAGTTGGGCAGGTTTGCCACTAGAGTGTCTTCACAGTTTGGGTGGAGTTGAGTTTCGAGGCTTGTCGCCTGAGGCTTTTAAGGGATAGTTTGCCAGTACTGATAGGATACTGGGTCAGATGGGCTGTTCAGATGCCCATAAGCTGGGTTGTGCTGTGTCCCTATTACAGGATGATATGTATACGTAGTGGGCTACCACGATATCTGGTATAGAGACCGAGGATGTAACCTGGGAGTTCTTTTGTGGTGCTTTCCGAAAGAAGTACTTGGGAGTCTGTTATTAGGATGATAAGAAGTGTGAGTTCATGGCTTTGGTGCAGGATAGTATGTATGTTGCTGAGTATGAGGTACAGTTCGTGAGGTTGAGCCAGTATGCACCCGAGTTAGTTTCTGACGAGCGTACAGGATGTGATCGATTCTGCTACGGGCTTGTGCAGGAGGTTAAGACATACATACTTGCTGCTGATTACACAGATTTTGATGTGTTGGTTTTGCGGGCTAAGGATGCTGAGTAGAATCTGGGTTTGGCTTCTGGGTCACGGGGCTTTAGCTCTGGTAAGAGAGCTGCTGATTCTAGTAGTGGCGGTGGTCAGACCAAGAGACACCGTGATTGGAGGTTTCTCCCAGAGTCGAGACGTGGCGGAGGTGTTGGTGGACGTGGAGTCCAAGGGCAAGGTGCCCAGGTTAGAGCTCCGTTTAATACCTATTGGGTTTATGGATCCCAAGATCATATGAGACGAGAATGTCCGCGTTTAGCTAGGAAGGGTCAGACACCTGTGCCTGTTGTGGCGAATGCTTGTTAGAGTTGTGGGGTCTGGTGACCATCTGAGACGTGATTGTTCTTTGTTGGCTGGAGGTGGGCAAGGTGTTGCACCTGTGGTAGCTCTACAGAGAGGCCGTGGTCATAGACTATTTCAGTGTAGAGATGGCGGGCAGAGGACTATGACTCATACCGTTGCTATCCAGCCTGAGGGAGGTGGGCCAGCTAGGGTGTATGTGCACTGAGAGGGTCGCAATGACACTGATGTGATTGCAGATACTTTTACCTTGTATTTTATGTCATTGTGTTCGTTGGTTGATTCTGGTTCTACCTATTCATACATCTTGAGTGAGCATGCACAGTTGCTTGATATATCTATTGAAATTCTCAATGTGGGTGTTAGAGTGACTGGTTCTCTTAGGGAGATGGTCATGGTTAGGAGGTTGTATCGTAGGTGTTCGTTGATGGTTCAGGGCATGAGTTTGCTGTGGACTTGATGGAGTTGCTATTCTATGGATTTGATGTGATTTGGGGTATGGATTGGTTAATGGAACATAGAGCTGTGGTGGATTTTGAGACCAAATGGGATATCCTTGAGGTTGTCAGACGATTTTGAAGTGGTAGTTGTTGGTGAGAATTTTAAGTTCATTTCTATTATTGTTTCGGCTTTGGAAGCGAGTCGAATGTTGGATTCTGGATGTCAGGCTTTCTTGGACTACGTTATTAATCCTGGTTCAAAGGAGTTTAGGGTGCAGGATATTCGTACTGTTTATGAGTTTTCAAGTGTTTTTCTAGAAGAGTTGTCAGGGTTGCCACCAGACCGTGAGGTGGAGTTTGACATCAAGGTCTTTGTGGATACGTCACCTGTATCTATTGCTTCGTTTCGTATGGTTTTGAAAGAGTTAAAAGAGTTGAAGATGCAACTACAAGAGTTGCTTGATCGAGGCTTTATTAGACCGAGTATTTCACCCTAGTGTGTACCGGTGTTGTTTGTAAAGAAGAAGGATGGTACGTTGCAGATGTGTATAGACTATCAACAACTGAACAAGTTGACAATAAAGAACAAGTATCCCTTGCCACAGATTGATGATCTATTTGATCAGTTCAAGGGTGCCTCAGTGTTTTCTAAGATAGATTTGAGGTATGGGTACTACCAGTTGAAGGTGAAGGATGTGGATGTGCCCAAGATAGACGAGCTTGTGGTTGTACCCATTCCTCAAATCTATCTTAGAAAACACTGTAAAGATTTGAGGTATTGGTTTTACCAATGCACCGACTTCTTTCATAGACATGATGAACCATGTGTTCCATGAGTTTTTGGGCCAGTTTGTGGTTGTGTTTATCGACGATATCCTTGTATACTCTCGTACCGACGAGGATCATGATAGACATTTACGGATTGTGCTTCAGACGTTGTTGGCTAATCAGTTGTATGCCAAGTTAAGCAAATGTGAGTTTTGGCTTATAAAGGTTGTTTTCCTCGGGCAAGTTGTACCGACCGAGGGAATTCGTGTTGATTCGCATAAGGTTGAGGATGTGATGAGTTGGAAGGTGCCTAAGTCGGTGACTTAGGAGTTTCCTTAGGTTGGCTGGTTATTACCGTAGGTTTGTGGAAGGGTTCTCCAGTTTGGCGGCTTCTTTAGCCAAGTTGTTGGAAAAGTATGATCGGTTTGAGTGGACGGAGGATAGGCAGCGAGCCTTCGAAAGGTTGAAGGAAGCTTTGACACGAGCTCCACTCTTGGTTCAACCTGAATCAGAAAAGGAGTTCATTGTTTATAGTGATGCATCTTATGTTGGGTTTGGTTGCGCGTTGATGCAAGAAAGTAAGGTAGTTGCGTATGCATCTAGGCAGTTGAAGGTGCATGAATGTAATTACCCTACTCATGATCTTGGGCTTGCCGCGGTTGTGTTTGCCTTGAAAATATGGAGGCATTACCTTTATGGCGAGAAGTGTGTAGTTTATATGGATCATAAAAGTATGAAGTATTTGATGTCCCAGAATGAGTTGAATCTTAGGTAACGAAGGTGGTTAGAGTTGGTTAAGGATTATGATCTAACCATTGAGTATCATCCGGGTAGAGCTAACGTTGTAGCAGATGCTTTGAGTAGGAAGGCTGCTGTGGAGTTGAGAGCTATGTTTTCTTGGTTAAGTTTGTCGTGTGACGATGGATTGTTTGTTGAGTTGCAAGTGAAACAGTCCTTATTGTAGTTGATCAAGGAGAGGCAACCGCATGATGAGAGTTTGGTGCCGCATGTGAAAGATACCATGGATGGGAATCCTACGGATTTTCATTTTAATGATGATGGGGTGTTGTGTTTTAAAGGTCGAATTGTGGTGCCTAAAGATGATAAGTTGAGGCGTACCATTCCGACTAAAGCGTATGCTAGTCATTTTGCTATGCATCCCGGTAGTACTAAGATGTATCGTGGGTTGAAGGAAGAGTACCATTGGGTTGGGCTGAAGAAAGATGTGGCTGATTTTGTTTCTCAATGCATGGTAGGTTAGCGGGTGAAGGCTGAACATCAATTTCCTTCTGGGTTGTTGCAACCGTTGAGTATATCGGAATGGAAGTGGGAAAGAATCACCATAGATTTTGTGTCTGGGTTGCCTTTGACGCTGACTAAAAAGGTTGGCCGATTTGTACATCTCCGAGATTGTGCGTTTGCATGAGGTGCCTAAATCCATAGTTTCAGATAGAGATATGCGTTTCATGACAAGGTTTTGGATGTGTTTGCATTGTGCTCTGGGAACTAGTCTGAATTTTAGCACTTCGTATCATCCTCAGATGGATGGTCAGTCGGAGCGCAAGATTCAGGTTCTCGAGGATATGTTGAGGTAATGTATTATTGAGTTCCAGGGAACGTGGGAGAAGCAATTGCCATTGGAGGAGTTTGCTATAATAACAGTTACTAGGCTAGTATATAGATGGCACCGTATGAGGCGTTGTATGGAAGGAGGTGACGTACGCCCGTATGTTGGGCTGAAGTTGGGGAGAAGCACCTTTCCTTGCCTGATGTATTGAAGGGCACGAATGAGAAAGATAAGTTGATATGTGGACGCTTGAAAGCAGCTTCTGATCATCAAAAATCCTATGCGAATTTGAGGCGTAGAGATATAGAGTATGTTGTTGGTGACCGAGTGTTTTTGAAGGTATCGCCTTGGAAGAAGGTGATGCAGTTTGGGCGAAAAAGGAAGCTTAGACCGAGGTTTATTGGACCATACGAGGTTATTGAGTATATGGGTCTTGTTGCTTACCGTTTGAGGCTACCTCCTAAGTTGGAGAGGATTCATGATGTGTTTCACGTTTCGATATTGCGGAGGTATCGGTCGGATCTCTCGCACGTTATGCCAGTGGAGGATATTGAGTTGAGGCCGGATCTATCTTTGGATGAAGAACCAGTGGAGGTTCTTGATACCAACAGTAAGGTTTTGCGAGGCAAGACGGATGAGCTTGTGAAGGTGTTGCGGAGGCACCGTGGTGTTAAGGGGGCTACGCGGGAACACAAGTCGGATATGTTGGAACAGTTTCTGCACCTATTACCTCCAGGTAAAATTTTGAGGACAAAATTTCTTAAGTGGGGGAGAGTTGTAACGCCCCGATTTTGGGCCTAGCAGTTTTAAAGGTTATTAGACGGTCTGGTGGACCAGGTTAGAGATTCGAGTCGAATTCGGGGTCGTATATTTTTTGATAAGATAAAAATGTGGAAAAAGTCTAAAAATCATATTTTAATATATGATTATTATTGGTGAAAACAATTTTGGAAAATGGGCTTTGGAAATGTGACATTTTAGTTAGTGACCAAAATGCAATTTTTGAAAACTATTTTTAAAGTGACTAAAATAAAAGGGTCAAAATCTTAGAATCCTTAAGGGGCTATTTTACCAAGTTTTTGCTGGTGATTTCTCCTATCAATTAAATCATTTTAACATGTGTTTTAAAGGTTGATTAAAAAGAGAATTGGTTATTAAAGTTAGTTATTTGCTTTTAAAGAAAATTCACGTAATTTTTTCCTAAACTTTTTCTCTCAACTTATTTTCTGCCAAACACTCAGAATTTTATCAAAATGCAGAGGTGAGGGATCCTTTTTACTCAGATTATTGATTTAAACTTGATTCTTTAACTTTGTTTTACAAAATCTCATTGAAATCTTATGTTTTCTTAGCTTTAAACAAGCCAATTGAGGGAGAAATCACACAATAGGGGTAAGGTTCGTGATCTCCTCTATTGAATGGTTCTTTATTGATATTCCCAAGTGTTTGATCCTTGATTTATGGTTTACAATCTGATTTGATGTTTTTATATTGAGTTAATTGATTTAATTGGGTGAAATTGATTAAATAGAGAAATATTCGAATTGAATCTGATTTTTAGTGTTATGGATTGTGTTTAAACATATTTTGGATGTATAATAATTTTGATAAGTTTATTTTGTCAATGGAAACCCGAAACTCTTGAATCTCTAATTGTTTAGGTTGCTAGAAGTGTGTTTTTGTGGTGTTTTGATGGCTACTTAGTTGCTGGAAGTGTTTGGATGTGTTAATCCTATTTTTGAGTGTTAATTGATGATTATAGAAGTGTTAGATTGTTAGGTTGAGGCTGGGTTGTGTTTGGAAAGGATTAGATGATGATTTTAGTTGTTGTGGTTGGGTAATTTTGAGAGGATTATGGAAGTCTGTGAGGATTTGTTGTTGCAGTGTTTTGAATGCATTGAGATGCATTAATCCTCTGTTGTAATGTGGTTAAAACAGGGGAGATTGATCCGGAAGTGATGAGTAAAGCTTTGGAAGCTTTGGACGCTTGATTTCGCGCCGGCAAATCGAGGTTATGCGTATAAGTGAGTGAGAACGTGGATTCTAGCTTTGGAATGTTTTAAAGGTGATTTATGGGAGTTTAAAGCTAGCTTGATACGCTGGTTTAAACTCAGAAGTAAGTATAAAGTGGTTTTCTCTCTCGGTCGTGCTAGTATGATATGGTTTAATGCACTTGTTTTGATTTATATAATACCTACTGTTAAAGCATGTTTAAAGTACGTGAAATACTATTTTTGGGTGCCTCAGTCCATGAATTGCCACGGCAATAGTTTCTTGTCATGCCATTGCTTTGTTTTCTCCTTGTAGATTCGTGCATTGTTATAGGCGAGTGCATGAAATTCTTCTATCTCGTTGAGGTCCAACAAACGCTTTTGTCCGGCACATTCCCTATCCATATTCACGGTCTTGATTGCCCAATATGCCTTGTATTCGATTTCCACCGGTAGATGGCATGTTTTGCCATAGACAAGTCGGAATGGGGACATACCTAAGGGTGTTTTGAATGCAGTGCGATATGCCCAAAGTGCGTCATCTAGTCTTACTGACCAATCCTTCCTAGAGGGATTTACAACTTTCTCGAGTATACCCTTCAATTCCAGGTTAGAAATTTTTGCTTGCCCATTGGTTTGTGGGTGATATGCCGTGGCAATCTTGTGAGATGCACCGAAGCGTTGCAACATCTTGGCAATAAGTCTGTTGTCAAAATGCTTGCCTTCATCGATGATAATTGCTCTCGGTATCCCAAACCATGTAAATATATTTTTCTGCAAGAATCTTTGCTCGGTCTTGGAATCGTTGTTGGGAACTGCAGCTACTGTTGCGCATAATAAGTGCTACGCAAATGTGCAAGTATACACGTCGCAAGTTATAGTATAAAAGATATCGTCTCCACAGGGATTGGTGCCACTTCAAGAATCTAGTCTCTTGCACTGTAAAAAGTAAAAACACAAGTAAAGGATTATAGGAGTTTAACTAATGACTAATCTAGAAAGCAATAAAGTAAAAGAAAGGATGAATTCAAATGAGAGAGAGATAGGCCAGGTTATCGTGAGTTGAGGTGTGATAGCCGATTGGATTGTCTTGGTAAAAGAGTGCATGGGCAACTCAGTTGCCGTGACAACTTGCACAACGGGGTTGCCTTGGCAACTAATCGATGGTTGCATGGGCAACTACTTGGGCATCTGGGCAGCAACCTTCAAGGTTCGGCAGAGCGTTCTTCAATGGTTTCTTCTTATCCCTAAGTCGAAACTCTAGCTACTTGTGCATGCCTTGATAATACATCCCTGCGTGAATCAAGGGTGAACAACAACCAATCTTGCGCTCCTCTTAGCCGTTGAAATCCTTAACTTATTCCTAAGCCGGATTAATCTTCACCATCAATAGATTGAATAAAGATCATATTCATTCGTTTCTTGAATCTAACTCTCCCGATATTAGATAAATAGATGAAATTACGAGATCCTCTCCCAATTCACTCGCAAACAAGAATAAGAACCAAGAATGAATAAACCTTGAAATAGAAAAGTGCAAACTCTTATTACCTAAACAAAAACCAATAGTTTATCACAACCACAAAACACAATAACCATAGCCAAGTAAATTTAGTTCATGGCTAGGTTCCAAAGAAACACAAGATAAACAATCCCTAGCATGAACCCAATCGAACAAGAAAGAAAAGGATGAAGGAGGAGGCTTGTCGAAATCCTCCTTGCCCTTGATGCTTGTCAAAAATTCTCTCCTCTTGCCCTACTTGGACTTGTCGAAATTTCCCTATTGCTCTCCCTCTTCATCTTGTCGAAATCTCCATCTTATTTATAGGGCTAGGCCAAAGTCCTTCTTTGAGGAGGAGTTTAAGTTGGAATTAAATTATCTTTAAAGAATATAATTCTTTATTATAATTGCATTCCTACTAGAACTTCTCCTATCTTCTTGGAATTTAATTCTTCTTTAATCTCTGCATGGCAATCAAATTCCTTTGGGTTTGGGCTTTGCTCCACGTCATCTTGGGCTTGTCTAGTTGTCAATTTCGACTACCATATCACCTTTACTCTTGTCGACAATTGCCATGGCAACTAGCTCGGCGTCTCCTTCATGCATTGCCCTGGCAACTACCTTGGCGTCTCCTTCATGCATTGCCCTGGCAACTAGCTCGGCATTGCTTTGGCAAGTGATCCTGCACATATACACACAAAGCACACCAAAGCAGCATCTTTTCCACAAAAACTACCAAGTTATGTAATCAAGCTCAACGATTGAAGGAAACATGGATTAATGCATGAATGGCTAACTATGCAACTAATATGAGCCTAAGTCTAACAATAATATGAGTAAAAAGAAAAAACACAAGTAAAGGATTATAGGAGTTTAACTAATGACTAATCTAGAAAACAATAAAGTAAAAGAAAAGATGAATTCAAATGAGAGGGAGATAGGCTAGGTTATCGTGAGTTGAGGTGTGATAGCCGATTGGATTGTCTTGGTAAAAGAGTGCATGGGCAACTCAGTTGCCGTGGCAACTTGCACAACGGGGTTGCCTTGGCAACTAATCGATGGTTGCCTGGGCAACTAGTTGGGCAACTACTTGGGCGTCTGGGCAGCAACCTTCAAGGTTCGGCAGAGCGTTCTTCAATGGTTTCTTCTTATCCTCGCCGAAACTATAGCTACTTGTACATGCCTTGATAATACATCCCTGCGTGAATCAAGGGTGAACAACAACCAATCTTGCGCTCCTCTTAGCCGTTGAAATCCTTAACTTATTCCTAAGCCGGATTAATCTTCACCATCAATAGATTGAATAAAGATCATATTCATTCGTTTCTTGAATCTAACTCTCCCGATATTAGATAAATAGATGAAATTACGAGATCCTCTCCCAATTCACTCGCAAACAAGAATAAGAGCCAAGAATGAATAAACCTTGAAATAGAAAAATGCAAACTCTTATTACCTAAACAAAAACCAATAGTTTCTCAAAACCACAAAACAAAATAACCATAGCCAAGTAAATTTAGTTCATGGCTAGGTTCCAAAGAAACACAAGATAAACAATCCCTAGCAAGAACCCAATCGAACAAGAAAGAAAAGGATAAAGGAGGAGGCTTGTTGAAATCCTCCTTGCCCTTGATGCTTGTCGAAAATTCTCTCCTCTTGCCCTACTTGGACTTGTCGAAATTTCCCTATTGCTCTCCCCCTTAGATTTTCGAAATCTCCTTCTTATTTATAGGGCTAGGCCAAAGTCCTTCTTTGAGGAGGAGTTTAAGTTGGAATTAAATTATCTTTAAAGAATATAATTCTTTATTATAATTGTATTCCTACTAGAACTTCTCCTATCTTCTTGAATTTAATTCTTCTTTAATCTCTGCATGGCAATCAAATTCCTTTGGGTTTGGACTTTGCTCCAAGTCATCTTGGGCTTGTTTAGTTGTCAATTTCGACTACCATATCACCTTTTCTCTTATCGACAATTGCCATGGCAACTAGCTCGGCGTCTCCTTCATGCATTGCCACGGCAACTAGCTTCGCGCATATCCTTCATGCATTGCCCGGCAACTAACTCTAGCATTGCTTTGGCAAGTGATCCTGCACATATACACACAAACACACCAAAGCAGCATCTTTTCCACAAAAACTACCAAGTTATGTAATCAAGCTCAACGATTGAAGGAAACATGGATTAATGCATGAATGGCTAACTATACAACTAATATGAGCAAAACACAAGTAAAGGATTATAGGAGTTTAACTAATGACTAATCTAGAAAACAATAAAGTAAAAGAAAAGATGAATTCAAATGAGAGGGAGATAGGCTAGGTTATCGTGAGTTGAGGTGTGATAGCCGATTGGATTGTCTTGGTAAAAGAGTGCATGGGCAACTCAGTTGCCGTGGCAACTTGCACAACGGGGTTGCCTTGGCAACTAATCGATGGTTGCCTGGGCAACTAGTTGGGCAACTACTTGGGCGTCTGGGCAGCAACCTTCAAGGTTCGGCAGAGCGTTCTTCAATGGTTTCTTCTTATCCCTCAGTCGAAACTATAGCTACTTGTACATGCCTTGATAATACATCCCTGCGTGAATCAAGGGTGAACAACAACCAATCTTGCGCTCCTCTTAGCCGTTGAAATCCTTAACTTATTCCTAAGCCGGATTAATCTTCACCATCAATAGATTGAATAAAGATCATATTCATTCGTTTCTTGAATCTAACTCTCCCGATATTAGATAAATAGATGAAATTACGAGATCCTCTCCCAATTCACTCGCAAACAAGAATAAGAGCCAAGAATGAATAAACCTTGAAATAGAAAAATGCAAACTCTTATTACCTAAACAAAAACCAATAGTTTCTCAAAACCACAAAACAAAATAACCATAGCCAAGTAAATTTAGTTCATGGCTAGGTTCCAAAGAAACACAAGATAAACAATCCCTAGCAAGAACCCAATCGAACAAGAAAGAAAAGGATAAAGGAGGAGGCTTGTTGAAATCCTCCTTGCCCTTGATGCTTGTCGAAAATTCTCTCCTCTTGCCCTACTTGGACTTGTCGAAATTTCCCTATTGCTCTCCCCCCTAGATTTTCGAAATCTCCTTCCTATTTATAGGGCTAGGCCAAAGTCCTTCTTTGAGGAGGAAGTTAAGTTGGAATTAAATTACCTTTAAAGAATATAATTCTTTATTATAATTGTATTCCTACTAGAACTTCTCCTATCTTCTTGGAATTTAATTCTTCTTTAATCTCTGCATGGCAATCAAATTCCTTTGGGTTTGGACTTTGCTCCAAGTCATCTTGGGCTTGTTTAGTCATCAATTTCGACTACCATATCACCTTTTCTCTTATCGACAATTGCCATGGCAACTGGCTCGGCGTCTCCTTCATGTATTGCCCTGGCAACTAGCTCGGCATATCCTTCATGTATTGCCCTGGCAACTAACTCTAGCCTTGCTTTGGCAAGTGATCCTGCACATACACACAAAACACACCAAAGCAGCATCTTTTCCCACAAAAACTACCAAGTTATGAAATCAAGCTCAACGATGGAAGGAAACATGGATTAATGCATGAATGGCTAACTATACAACTAATATGAGCCTAAGTCTAACAATAATATGAGTAAAAAGGGTAAGGAAAATAGTACTTTTGAACACTTATCACACCCCCAAACTCGAATTATTGCTTGTCCTCAAGCAATGCAAACTCATAATTACCTGCCAAGACTTCAATTTTCATAAACTTAGCTTTGAACTTGATTTCAATTCTCTGAACCGGGGCACAAAGTATGATTGGCTTTTTATTTTTCAGAAAACTTAGGAGTTACTCGGAATCAAACTATAATGCTTGTGAGTGTGTGCGGAGTTGTGTGCAAGTTGATTTTTTTGATTTTATGCAAACAAGAGGTTTTCAAATTACTTCATTGGGTTCTTTTTAACATGTTTTAACTAGAGCCAGTTTTGGGCACCTCTAGTGCTTTGTTTCCTTAAGTTAATTTATTCGACTAGAGCCGGTTTCGGGCACCTCTAGTGATCAATTATTTTTAACACATACTAGAGCCAGTTTTGGGCACCTCTAGCGATAAATATTTAGCGCATGCTAGAGCCAATTTCAGGCACCTCTAGCATTCATCCAATTTTTATTCTAATCCCCCAATTTGTTAATTATCAACCTAGGTTCACTAGAATTCCTTAAATCAATCAAACCACAACAATGTTTCATCAAATTTAGCATCATAGTAAAATTCTAAGTTTTTCCATGGTTATCCTAGAATAAAAATTCTATAAATTAAGTGCATTGGAAAAGTCATCATCGGATATTCATCAAATCTAAGCAATTCTTGTTCCAATTAAAGGCATGGCAAGCAATTTATGTATTCTAAATGTAATACTTAAGATGAATAAAACTAAACATGGTAACTACTAATAACAATCCCCCCCAAACTCGAGTGAGGCATTATCCTCAATGCATGCATAAAAATACCGAAAAAAATAAAAATAAAAATGCATACGAGGACTTACTCCGAGAGTTCATCATCGTAGATGATTAGTTTCCTTCTAGTCGGTGTCTTGATTCTCTTGCTTGAACGCGATGGTTGTTTTCTTGTTGCTGGTGGTGGAATCGATCCTCGTACGGGGTTGTCCTCATCGTCCTCTTCATCAATGTCAATGGCTTTTCGCTTGGAGGATTCAATTGGTGCGATCTTTATTGGTTCAATGGAGGACTCGTCTGAATCTGAAAAATTAGAAAATGATTTCGTAGGAGTTGATTCGGGCATAGGTGCTTTACCTTTGGCTTTTGCAGTGGTTGTCGGGATGTCTTTAGCTTTGGTTGCCGTGGCATCATCTTGTGCATGCACGATGTAGGTTGCCGCGGTGACTGCTTCGTTGGTTGCCGGGGCAAGGATCTCGGCGGGAAAGATTGGGAACGGCACGCGATTGTCCGGGTACTTTTCTAGCATGACTTGGGTGATGGCATTGTTGTGCTCCTTCATGTACCGCATGAACATTAGTTGCCGGTCTTCAATTTGCCTTAGGTGGCTTGCCAATGGGTGCAAAAGTGCTTCAAAGTGTCCCGGGGTTAATGGCCGAGTTGCCCTGGCGTTAGGTGCTTGGGCATTAGGGATTGCCGCGGCGGCAGGAGTTGTCGTGGTAATTGGAGGCCTTGAAGAATCTTCCGGTGCCTCTCCCATTAGCATTCGGATTAGTGCTTGATTCCAACCAGACTTGGGTAGGGCCTTTTCATCGGTGGACTCACTCGGAACATGCATCTCCTTGCAAAGATTAGAAATTAAGCAAGGGAAGAAAAGAGAACCCTTATCTTTTGAACTGCATACAAAAATCTCATCACAAATAATTTTTCCAATGTTAATGATGTGATTATGCAAAATAGAATGTATGAGCAAAAGACGTGGTATATCAACGGTAGTATTGTGTGTGGTGGGCATTAACGAAGTTTTAACAAACTTATTTCATAGTTTTGCCTCGGGTTTAAGCCGAAGGCGATTTACCGTGCCCTTGTATTTACCGTCGTTCCAATAAGTTCCTGGTTGAGTGAGTTCTTGAAGCACCTTGTCGAGTTGCTTGGGATTGATTTGGTCAACGAAGGCTTGATGCTCGTCCTTCTCAATGTAAAGTCCGTAAAAGGCGTTGATGCTTTCGGGACTTATAAGTATGGCCTTGTCACGAACAAAAACATAAGGATTATCTGGGTTAGGTGAGTGAGCATAGAATTCTCTTACCCATGAGATGTTACCCGGTTTCGGTTGATGGCAAAAGATTTGCCACTTTTGATGTGCAATCCTCTTGAAGATGAATGGTTCAAGGCCGAAATCTTGATGAGAGTTGGAGTATTCAAAGCCTTGTTCTTCATGAATCTTCCGGCTTTCGAACTTGGATTGAAATCTTTCTTGAACCACCGGTGTAGCAAACTTCTTGTATCTTGGTTCTGTGGAGGAACTTGGATGAACTAAAAGTTTAATCTTGGATGCCATGGATGACCTTGGTTGTGAGTAAAAACAAAGAAAAGAAAAGAAAAGAAACTAAAAAGTTGCAAGATAGAAAGTAGGAATAGGTTATGGCTGATGGGTTTTATAGAAAAGATAGGTGGGTGGGATTAGGGGAAAACGAAAAAGGGTTTAGGGTTTGGTAGAAGTTGTCGAAAAGGGGTTTTGGTTAGGATGAATTGGAGGCTTTATATAAGCCTTAGATTCAGCCCATTAGTTTCCTTGTTGAAGATGTTTTCCTACTTGGTTTAGAATTCCTTCTTTATCTTGAACTTCTTTTCCTACAATTCAAAGACAAATCAAATAAGGATTAAAATTAAAGATAAACTAATAAAGAAAATAAATAAAGATGTGTAATAGGATTCTTAAACTTAAATAAAAAAAATCTATCCTAAAAACTACTAATAATCGGAAATATAAAAAAAATAAAAAAAATCAAAAAAAATAAAATAACTAATTAATCGAGAAATAAAAATAAATAAATAAATAAAAATAAAAATATCAAAAGGGAGAGCATGCTCATGCATCTCCTAAGTTGACCACTTTCTTGTTACGTTCCACATGAGCACCATTGTAGTGCTTCAATCTTTGTCCATTAACTTTGAATTCATGGTTGTCAGAGATGGACTTGATTATCACAGCACCATTGGAGAATGGTTTGATGACTTCGAATGGTTCCGACCATCTTGATTTCAGCTTTCCCGGGAAAAGTTTTAGCCGAGAATTGAATAGGAGAACTAGTTGCCCTGGCATGAATTACCGTGGCAATAGTTTCTTGTCATGCCATCGCTTTGTTTTCTCCTTGTAGATTCGTGCATTGTTATAGGTGAGTGCACGGAATTCTTCTATCTCATTGAGATCCATCAAACGCTTTTGTCCGGCACTTTCCCAATCCATATTCACAGTCTTGATTGCCCAGTACGCCTTGTGCTCGATTTCCACCGGTAGATGACATGTTTTGCCATAGACAAGTCGGAAAGGGGACATACCTAAGGGTGTTTTCAATGCAGTGCGATATACCCAAAGTGCGTCATCTAGTCTTAATGACCAATCCTTCCTAGAGGGATTTACAACTTTCTCGAGTATTCCCTTCAACTCCCGGTTGGAAATTTCTGCTTGCCCATTGGTTTGTGGGTGATATGCCGTGGCGATCTTGAGTGATATGCCGAAGCGTTGCAACATCTTGGCAATTAGTCTGTTGTCAAAATGCTTGCCTTCGTCACTAATAATTGCTCTCGGCATCCCAAACCTTGTAAATATGTTTTTCTGTAAGAATCTTTGCACGGTCTTGGAATCGTTGTTGGGAACTGCAGCTGCCTCAACCCATTTAGACACGTAGTCGACGGCAAGTAGAATGTAGAGGTTGCCGAATAAAGATGGGAAAGGTCCCATAAAATCGATCCCCCATACATCAAACAATTCCACCTCGATGATGTTCTGGAGTGGCATCTCATGTCGTATAGAGATATTGCCCGTCCTCTGGCAACGATCACATTGCTTGTAAAAGTCTTGGGCATCTTTGTACAATGTTGGCCAATACAAACCGGATTGCAAAACTTTGGCCGCGGTACGAGTTCCTCCAAAATGTCATCCATAGGGTGAAGAATGACATTGCCGGAGTACATTCTGTTGCTCTTCTTCAGGGACACATCGGCGTATTACCTGATCTGCACATTGTTTAAACAAAAGAGGCTAATCCCAAAAGTAATGCTTAGCATTATGGCGGAACCGCTCCATCTTCTTGGAATTTAATTCTTCTTTAATCTCTGCATGGCAATCAAATTCCTTTGGGTTTGGGCTTTGCTCCACGTCATCTTGGGCTTGTCTAGTCTTCAATTTCGACTACCATATCACCTTTACTCTTGTCGACAATTGCCATGGCAACTGGCTCGGCGTCTCATTCATGCATTGCCTTGGCAACTAGCTCGGCGTCTCCTTCATGCATTGCCCTGGCAACTAGCTCGGCATTGCTTTGGCAAGTGATCTTGCACATACATACACAAAGCACACCAAAGCAGCATCTTTTCCACAAAAACTACCAAGTTATGTAATCAAGCTCAACGATTGAAGGAAACATGGATTAATGCATGAATGGCTAACTATGCAACTAATATGAGCCTATGTCTAACAATAATATGAGTAAAAAGGGTAAGAAAAATAGTACTTTTGAACACTTATCACACCCCTAAACTCGAACTATTGCTTGTCCTCAAGCAATGCAAACTCATAATTACCTGCCAAGACTTCAATTTTCACAAACTTAGCTTTGAAATTGATTTCAATTCTCTGAACCGGGGCACAGTGTGATTCGCTTTTTATTTTTCGGAAAACTTAGGAGTTACTCGGAATCAAACTATAATGCTTGTGAGTGTGTGCGGAGTTGTGTGCAAGTTGATTTTTCGGATTCTATGCAAACAAGAGGTTTTCAAATTACTTCGTTGGGTTCTTTTTAACATGTTTTAACTAGAGCCAGTGTTTGGCACCTCTAGTATTTCGTTTCCTTAAGTTAATTTATTCGACTAGAGCCGGTTTCGGGCACCTCTAGTGATCAATTATTTTTAACACATACTAGAGCCAGTTTCGGGCACCTCTAGCGATAAATTTTTAGCACATGCTAGAGCCAATTTTAGGCACCGCTAGCATTCATCCAATTTTTATTCTAATCCCCCAATTTGTTAATTATCAACCTAGGTTCACTAGAATTCATTAAATCAATCAAACCACAACAGTGTTTCATCAAATTTAGCATCATAGTAAAATTCTAAGTTTTTCCATGGTTATCCTAGAATAAAAATTCTATCAATTAAGTGCATTGGAAAAGTCATCATCGGATATTCATCAAATCTAAGCAATTCTTGTTCCAATTAAAGGCATGGCAAGCAATTTATGTATTCTAAATGTAATACTTAAGATGAATGAAACTAAACATGGTAACTACTAATAACAATCCCCCCCAAACTCGAGTGAGGCATTGTCCTCAATGCATGCATAAAAATACCGAAAAAAATAAAAATAAAAATGCATACGAGGACTTACTCCGAGAGTTCATCATCGTAGATGACTAGTTTCCTTCTAGTCGGTGTCTTGATTCTCTTGCTTGAACGCGATGGTTGTTTTCTTGTTGCTGGTGGTGGAATCGATCCTCGTACGGGGTTGTCCTCATCGTCCTCTTCATCAATGTCAATGGTTGTTCGCTTGGACGATTCAATTGGTGCGGTCTTTATTGGTTCAATGGAGGACTCGTCCGAATCTGAAAAATCAGAAAATGATTCCGTAGGAGTTGATTCGGGCATAGGTGCTTTACCTTTGGCTTTTGCAGTGGTTGTCGGGATGTCTTTAGCTTTGGTTGCCGTGGCATCATCTTGTGCGTGCACGATGTAGGTTGCCGCGGCGACTGCTTCGTTGGTTGCCGGGGCAAGGATCTCGGCGGGAAAGATTGGGAACGGCGCGCGATTGTCTGGGTAGTTTTCTAGGATGACTTGGGTGATGGCATTGTTGTGCTCCTTCATGTACCGCATGAACATTAGTTGTCGGTCTTCAATTAGCCTTAGGTGGCTTGCCAATGGGTGCAAAAGTGCTTCAAAGTGTCCCGGGGTTAATGGCCGAGTTGCCCTGGCGTTAGGTGCTTGGGCATTAGGGATTGCCTCGGCGGCAGGAGTTGCCGTGGCAATTGGAGGCCTTGAAGAATCTCCCGGTGCCTCTCCCATTAGCTTTTAGATTAGTTCTTGATTCAAATCAGACTTGGGTAGGGCCTTTTCATCGGTGGACTCACTCGGGACATGCATCTCCTTGCAAAGATTAGAAATTAATCAAGGGAAGAAAAGAGAACCCTATCTTTTGAACTGCATACAAAAATCTCATCACAAATAATTTTTCCAATGTTAATGATGCGATTATGCAAAATAGAATGTATGAGCAAAAGACGTGGTATATCAACGGTAGTATTGTGTGTGGTGGGCATTAAAGAAGTTTTAACAAACTTATTCCATAGTTTTGCCTCGGGTTTAAGCCGAAGGCGATTTACCGTGCCCTTGTATTTACTGTCGTTCCAATGAGTTCCCGGTTGAGTGAGTTCTTGAAGCACCTTGTCGAGTTGTTTGGGATTGATTTGGTCAACGAAGGCTTGATGCTCGTCCTTCTCAATGTAAAGTCCGTAAAAGGTGTTGATGCTTTCGGGACTTATAAGTATGGCCTTGGTCACGAACAAAAACATAAGGATTATCTGGGTTAGGTGAGTGAGCATAGAATTCTCTTACCCATGAGATGTTACCCGGTTCCGGTTGATGGCAAAAGATTTGCCACTTTTGATGTGCAATCCTCTTGAAGATGAATGGTTCAAGGCCGAAATCTTGATGAGAGTTAGAGTATTCAAAGCCTTGTTCTTCATGAATCTTCCGGCTTTCGAACTTGGATTGAAATCTTTCTTGAACCACCGGTGTAGCAAACTTCTTGTATCTTGGTTCTTTGGAGGAACTTGGATGAACTAAAAGTTTAATCTAGGATGCCATGGATGATCTTGGTTGTGAGTAAAAACAAAGAAAAGAAAAGAAAAGAAACTAAAAAGTTGCAAGATAGAAAGTAGGAATAGGTTATGGCTGATGGGTTTTATAGAAAAGATAGGTGGGTGGGATTAGGGGAAAACGAAAAAGGGTTTAGGGTTTGGTAGAAGTTGTCGACAAGGGGTTTTGGTTAGGATGAATTGGAGGCTTTATATAAGAGTTAGATTCAGCCCATTAGTTTCCTTGTTGAAGATGTTTTCCTACTTGGCTTAGAATTCCTTCTTTATCTTGAACTTCTTTTCCTACAATTCAAAGACAAATCAAATAAGGATTAAAATTAAAGATAAACTAATAAAGAAAATAAATAAAGATGTGTAATAGGATTCTTAAACTTAAATAAAAAAAATCTATCCTAAAAACTACTAATAATCGGAAGTATAAAAAATTAAAAAAAATCAAAAAAAATAAAATAACTAATTAATCGAGAAATAAAAATAAAAATAAATAAATAAAAATAAAAAATAAAAATATCAAAAGGGAGAGCATGCTCATGCATCTCCTAAGTTGACCATTTCCTTGTTACGTTCCACATGGGCACCATTGTAGTGCTTCAATCTTTGTCAATTAACTTTGAATTCATGGTTGTCAGAGATGGACTTGATTATCACAGCACCATAGGAGAATGGTTTGATGACTTCGAATGGTCCCGACCATCTTGATTTCAGCTTTCCCGGGAAACGTTTTAGCCAAGAATTGAATAGGAGAACTAGTTGCCCTGGCGTGAATTGCCGTGGCAATAGTTTCTTGTCATGCCATCGCTTTGTTTTCTCCTTGTAGATTCGTGCATTGTTATAGGCGAGTGCACGGAATTCTTCTATCTCATTGAGATCCATCAAACGTTTTTGTTCGGCACTTTCCCAATCCATATTCACAGTCTTGATTGCCCAATACGCCTTGTGCTCGATTTCCACCGGTAGATGACATGTTTTACCATAGACAAGTCGGAAGCGGGACATACCTAAGGGTGTTTTGAATGCAATGCGATACGTCCAAAGTGCGTCATCTAGTCTTAATGACCAATCCTTCCTAGAGGGATTTACAACTTTCTCGAGTATTCCCTTCAACTCCCGGTTGGAAATTTCTGCTTGCCCGTTGGTTTGTGGGTGATATGCCGTGGCGATCTTGTGTTATATGCCGAAGCGTTGCAACATCTTGGCAATTAGTCTGTTGTCAAAATGCTTGCCTTCATCACTAATAATTGCTCTCGGCATCCCAAACCGTGTAAATATGTTTTTCTGCAAGAATCTTTGCACGGTCTTGGAATCGTTGTTGGGAACTGCAGCTACCTCAACCCATTTAGACACGTAGTCGACGGCAAGTAGAATGTAGAGGTTGCCGAATGAAGATGAGAAAGGTCCCATAAAATTGATCCCCCATACATCGAACAATTCCACCTCGATGATGTTCTAGAGCGGCATCTCATGTCGTCTAGAGATATTGCCCGTCCTCTGGCAACGATCACATTGCTTGTAAAAGTCTTGGGCATCTTTGTACAATGTTGGCCAATACAAACCGGATTGCAAAACTTTGGCTGCGGTACGAGTTCCTCCAAAATGTCCTCCATAGGGTGAAGAATGGCATTGCTAGAGTACATTCTGTTGCTCTTCTTCGGGGACACATCGGCGTATTACCTGATCTGCACATTGTTTAAACAAAAGAGGCTCGTCCCAAAAGTAATCCTTAGCATTATGGCGGAACCGCTTCTTCCCTTGGTTAGTAATGCCATAAGGTAAAATACCACAAACAAGGAAATTAACTAAATCCGCGTACCAGGGTATTGCCGAGGCATGTGCTGTCGTGGCGACTGCTCCCAAAATTGCCGAGGCGTGCGCGTCAAAGGCTGCTACGGCATCGAGAGTTGCCGAGGCGTGTGCATCCATGGTTTCTGAGGCGTCGTGGGTTGCCGAGGCGTCCAGGGTTGCCGAGGCGTCGAGGGTTGCCGAGGCAACTAAAATTTGTTCATCTAGGAATGCATCCCATATCTCTAGATCCACGTCCTCCTCCCTAGTGCGTTCCAAACGTGATAAGTGATCGGCCACTTGATTTTCTATTCCTTTCCTGTCCTTAATTTCAATATCAAATTCTTGTAAAAGTAATATCCAACGAATCAAATGAGGTTTAGCATCCTTTTTAGCAAATAAGTATTTGATTGCCGAATGGTCCGTATGAACAATTACCTTTGCACCAATTAAATAGGATCGGAACTTGTCAAATGCGAAAACTACAGCTAGTAACTCTTTCTCCGTTGTTGTGTAATTCACTTGAGCACCATTAAGAGTTTTACTAGCGTAGTATATCACATGGAAGGTCTTACCTGTGCGTTGGCCTAGGACTGCTCCTACTGCGAAATCACTTGCATCACACATGAGCTCAAAAGGTAGCGTCCAATCTGGTGGAACGACAATGGGTGCCGAGGCAAGCTTTTTCTTTAGGGTTTCGAATGCTTGGTTGCAAGAATCATCAAAATCGAAGACTTTATCCTGTTCAAGCAAATTACACAAGGGTTTAGTGATTTTAGAAAAATTATGAATGAACCTCCTGTAAAAACCTGCATGTCCGAGAAAACTTCAAATTCCTTTAACTGAACTTGGTGGGGGTAATCTCTCGATCACATCCACCTTGGCTTTGTCTACTTCAATTACCTTGGATGAAATCTTGTGGTCGAGCACTATTCCTTCATCTACCATAAAATGGCATTTCTCCCAATTGAGGACTAAATCCGTTTCTTCGCATCTTGCTAACACCCTCTCTAAATTGCCGAGACAGCTGTCGAAGTAATTACCAAAAACAGAAAAATCATCCACGAAGATCTCAAGGAAGTCTTCGACCATGTCTGAAAAGAGCGCCATCATGCATCTTTGGAAGGTTGTCGGGGCGTTACACAATCCGAACGGCATCCTTCGGAAGGCATAAGTACCATATGGGCATGTGAAGGTTGTCTTTTCTTGATCTTCTGGTGCTATGGCAATTTGATTGTAACCTGAATAACCATCAAGAAAACAATAAAAGGGTTTACCTGCAAGACGGTCAAGCATTTGATCAATAAAGGGTAATGGGAAGTGATCTTTCCTAGTGGCTTTGTTTAGCTTTCGATCGTCCATACAAACCCTCCAACCGGTCACAATCCTAGTTGGGATAAGTTCATTATTTTCATTGCATACCACTGTTATACCTTCCTTTTTCGGTACACATTGTACCGGACTTACCCACGTAATATCGAAGATAGGGTATATAATGCTGGCGTCAAGCCACTTGATGATTTCTTTCATTACAACCCCTTTCATGGCATGATTCAGTCTCCTCTAGGCCTCAATTGAAGGTTTGTGATCATCTTCCAACAAGATCTTGTGCATGCATACTGCCGGGCTAATTCCCTTCAAGTCGGCAATTGTCCACCCTATTGCCTTTTTGTGTAGCTTCAACATCTTGATCAGCTTCTTTTCCTGCTCAGGCTGTAACTTAGAAGAAATAATTACAGACAATGTATTATCGATTCCTAAATATGCATATTTTAGTTGCTCTGGCAATTGTTTCAACTCAAGAATTGATGGTTGTTCAATAGAGGGTTTTTTGAGTTTACCTTCCTTACCTGAGTAATCCAGTGGTTCAAAGTATGTACCTGGTCGATTGACTAGCCAATTCGCCTCTTCTTGTTGTTCCTCATCGACCAGTACTTCATACTCCTCAGGTTCCTCTTGATCGGCAATGTAGTTGCCGAGGCAACTAAATTCCTCGTCGAAGTTAAACTCTATCGTGGCATGAAGAAGTTGGCATTCTTCTGGATCATCGGCATGCCTTAGTGTTTGGAACACATTTAGTTTAACTTGCTGGTCATTCACCCTCATTGTGAGTTCTCCTTTTTCAACATCGATCAAGGTTCTCCCTGTTTCTAGGAATGGTCTCCCGAGAATGATGGGTGCATGCTCATCTGCTTCACAATCCAAAACAATAAAGTCAGCGGGAAAAATAAATTTATCAACTTTTACCAGTATGTCCTCGATTTTTCCCCTCGGATGCACATAGGATCTGTCGGCTAGCTGCAGCATAATCTGTTGTAGGTCTTGCCTTCCCGATTCCTAGTTTACGGAAAACCGATTTAGGCATCAAGTTTATGCTAGCCCCAAGGTCGCATAATGCTTTCCCGACATAGTGATTTCCAATGGAACAGGGTATTGTGAAACTTCCGGGATCCTTCAACTTGGGTGGCATACGATTGTGTAACATTGCCATGTATCCCTCTGTCGCGGCAACTGTTTCGAACTCTCCTAGCCTTGTTCTCTTGGACACAATGTCTTTAAGAAACTTGGCATAGTTTGGCATTTGTTCAATTGCTTCCACCAGTAGCAAGTTGATGTGGACTTGCTTTAGGATATCAAGAAACTTCTTGAATTGGTATTCTTGCTTTTGTCGCTTAAACCTTTGTGGGAATGGTGGTGGAAGTCGGATATCTTCGATCCTTTCATTGGTTTGAAACCTGATTGACGGCATTGCCGGGACATCTGGAGTTGCCGAGGCATTATCAACTGGGTTGCCGAGGCATGCTTATCGCAAGTTGCCGAGGCGTCTTTATCGTTGGTTGCCGAGGCATGCTTATTGCCGGTTGCCGCGGCAATTCCTGGTTCAGCATCTGAGGCTTTGCCGCTAGGTTCATCTTGATCTTTTTGTGGAGTTTTGTTTGATGAGCGGGTTTGAACCTCTCTATGTTGTTGGCCACTTCTAGTGGTGATTGCCTTACATTGCTCATGGTCAATTCCTCTTGCGACTGCAGTATCGCTAGGTAAACCTCCTTGCGGTCTAGTATTCAGATTTTGAGCAAACTGTCTGACTTGATTTTCCAATGATTTGATTGCCGCCTCTTGGTTTTGCAATCTCATCTCGGTCCTGTTAATAAAAGCATCAGTTCTTTTTATGAAATTACTATTCTCATCCATATAAGATTCAGTTTTCATCATAAAAACATTTAGAGAGTTTTCCAAAGAACTAGATGTTGTCGGTTGTTGCTGCGTCAACTGTTGCCGTGGCATATTCTGCTGGAATCCCGATGCTTGTGCATTCTGATTGTTCTGGTTTAGAGCATTGTTGGGATTACTCCATGAAAAATTTGGGTGCTTCTTCCAAGATGGATTGTATGTATTGGACATCACGTTGTTGCTCCGATTGTAATTCCCCACATAGAAGCTGGATTCCGGATTCTGCATACATTCAGAAGAATTATGGTTATCACCACATAACTCACAAAAAGAATCCATTACCTTGACTTCATGTGTGTTGTTTGGTTTTTGCATGTTCTGGACCATCTTGGTTAAAGTGGCCAATTGTGCCGAAATTGAATCTGATGATCCTAGTTCATGTATTGTGGCTTGGCGTCTAACTCCTCTTCTAGTAGATGGGAATTGATAATCATTCTTCGCCAGCCTGTTTAGAATTTGTATTGCTTCCTCCGGCGACTTATCTAGGAGTATGATGTTTGCTGAGGCATCTAGCATCATCCTTGTTGGTGTATTCACGGCGTTGTAAAACATTGTTACTTGAGTCCACACCGGGAATCCGTGTAGGGGGCATTTGTGTAGAAGTTTTCTATATCGCTCCCAAGCCTCGTACATGGATTCATCATCTGCCTACCGAAAGGAAGTAATGTCGTTACGAAGCTTATCAGTCAAAGTTGTAGGATTAAATCTAGCAAGGAAATCACGACAAAGATCAGTCCAAGATGCTATGGATCCGGCAGGAATGCTATTCAACCATGCTTTCGCCCCATCCCTCAGTGAATAGGGGAATAATCTTAATCGTAAGACATCGGGGGTGACTCCATGTATCTTGAACGAGTTGTAAATCTCGAGGAAAGATTTCAGATGTTGCCGTGCATCTTCAGTTGCTGAGCCGCCAAATTGACCAATTGTGTTGATCATATTAAACATTACCGGTTTCAACTCAAAGTGGTCGACTTCAATTTCAGGTGCGACAACTCCTGGGTTAAGTCCATCAAGATCTTCTTCAAGATAGTCTCGAATAGTTCTGTTTCGTGCAAGAATCACTCCTCCTCCTGCTCGAACATCTTGATTCATATTGCTTTCTTGATTTGCCATTACTTCTCTTATCCTTCGTCTAAGTCTTTGTAAGGTTCGTTCGAATTCTGGATCAAAGGGATATTCTGGTGAAGTCGGTCTCGCATACGGTCATATACCAATGCAAAACCAAAGTTTGTTAGCCCTTTGAATTTTAAACAAGAAAAAAAAAAAAAGTGCAAGAAAATAAAAACAAAGTCGCTATTGCCAATCCCAACAACGGCGCCAAAAACTTGTTGCACGTAATAAGTGCTACATAAATGTGCAAGTATACACGCGCAAGTTATAGTATAAAAGATATCGTCTCCCACAGGATTGGTGCCACTTCAAGAATCTAGTCTCTGTAATTGTAAAAAGTAAAAACACAAGTAAAGGATTATAGGATTTTAACTAATGACTAATCTAGAAAGCAATAAAGTAAAAGAAAAGATGAATTCAAATGAGAGAGAGATAGGCCAGGTTATCGTGAGTTTAGGTGTGATAGCCGATTGGATTGTCTTGGTAAAAGAGTGCATGGGCAACTCGATTTTTGTGGCAACTTGTACAAACGGGTTGCCTTGGCAACTAATCGATGGTTGCCTGGGCAACTAGTTGGGCAACTACTTGGGTGTCTGGGCAGCAACCTTCAAGGTTCGGTAGAGCGTTCTTCAATGGTTTCTTCTTATCCTTAAGTCGAAACTCTAGCTACTTGTGCATGCCTTGATAATACATCCCTGCGTGAATCAAGGGTGAACAACAACCAATCTTGCGCTCCTCTTAGCCGTTGAAATCCTTAACTTATTCCTAAGCCGGATTAATCTTCACCATCAACAGATTGAATAAAGATCATATTCATTCGTTTCTTGAATCTAACTCTCCCGATATTAGATAAATAGATGAAATTACGAGATCCTCTCCCAATTCACTCGCAAACAAGAATAAGAACCAAGAATGAATAAACCTTGAAATAGAAAAGTGCAAACTCTTATTACCTAAACAAAAACCAATAGTTTCTCACAACCATAAAACACTATAACCATAGCCAAGTAAATTTAGTTCATGGCTAGGTTCCAAA
This sequence comes from Hibiscus mutabilis, assembly GCA_019671005.1. Lineage (NCBI taxonomy): Eukaryota > Viridiplantae > Streptophyta > Magnoliopsida > Malvales > Malvaceae > Hibiscus > Hibiscus mutabilis. The sequence continues at coordinate 14,320,259 of CM033749.1, read as the reverse complement.
GGAACACAAGATAAACAATCCCTAGCATGAACCCAATCGAACAAGAAAGAAAAGGATGAAGGAGGAGGCTTGTCGAAATCCCCCTTGCCCTTGATGCTTGTCGAAAATTCTCTCCTCTTGCCCTACTTGGACTTGTCGAAATTTCCCTATTGCTCTCCCTCTTCATCTTGTCGAAATCTCCATCTTATTTATAGGGCTAGGCCAAAGTCCTTCTTTGATGAGGAGTTTAAGTTGGAATTAAATTATCTTTAAAGAATATAATTCTTTATTATAATTGTATTCCTACTAGAACTTCTCCTATCTTCTTGGAATTTAATTCTTCTTTAATCTCTGCATGGCAATCAAATTCCTTTGGGTTTGGGCTTTGCTCCACGTCATCTTGGGCTTGTCTAGTCATCAATTTCGACTACCATATCACCTTTACTCTTGTCGACAATTGCCATGGCAACTGGCTCGGCGTCTCCTTCATGCATTGCCCTGGCAACTAGCTCGGCGTCTCCTTCAAGCATTGCCCTGGCAACTAGCTCGGCATTGCTTTGGCAAGTGATCCTGCACATACACACACAAAGCACACCAAAGCAGCATCTTTTCCACAAAAACTACCAAGTTATGTAATCAAGCTCAACGATTGAAGGAAACATGGATTAATGCATGAATGGCTAACTATGCAACTAATATGAGCCTAAGTCTAACAATAATATGAGTAAAAAGGGTAAGAAAAATAGTACTTTTGAACACTTATCAGCTGCCTCAACCCATTTAGCCACGTAGTCAATGGCAAGTAGAATGTAGAGGTTGCCGAATAAAGATGGGAAAGGTTCCATAAAATCAATCCCCCATAGATCGAACAATTCCACCTCGATGATGTTTTGGAGCAGCACCTCATGTCGTCTAGAGATATTGCCCGTCCTCTGGAAACGATCACATTGCTTGTAAAACTCTTGGGCATCTTTGTACAGTGTTGGCCAATACAAACCGGATTGCAAAACTTTGGCCGCGGTACGAGGTCCTCCAAAATGTCCTCTATAGGGTGAAGAATGGCATTGCCGAAGTACATTCTGCTGCTCTTCTTCAGGGGCACATCGGCGTATAACCTGATCTACACATTGTTTAAACAGAAGAGGCTCGTCCCAAAAGTAATGCTTAGCATCATGGCAGAACCGCTTCTTCCCTTGGTGAGTAAGGACATAAGGTAAAATACCACAAACAAGGAAATTAACTAAATCCGCGTACCAGGGTATTGCCAAGGCATGTGCTGCCGTGGCGACTGCTCCCAAGGTTACCGAGGCTTGTGCGTCTAGAGTTGCTGAGGCATACACATCCATGGTTGCCGAGGCGTGCGTATCAGTGGTTGTCGTGGCGTCGAGGGTTGCTGAGGCATACGCATCCATGGTTTCCGAGGTGTCAGGGGTTGCCGAGGCGTACGCGTCTATGGTTGTCGAGGCGTGCGTATCAGGAGCTACTGCGGTGTCGAAGGTTGCCGAGGCATGCACATCCATGATTGCCGAGGCGTGAGTATTAGGAGCTGTTGCGGTGTCGAGGGTTGCTGAGGCATGCGCATCCATGTTGCCGAGGCGTCAGGAGTTTCTGAGGCATGCACATCTATGGTTACCGAGGCGTGCGCGTCAAAAGCTGCTGAAGCGTCGAGGGTTGTCGAGGCATGTGCGTCAAGAGCTGCTGCGGCGTCGAGGGTTGCCGAGGCATGCTCATCCATGGTTGCCGAGGCAACTAAAAGTTGATCATCTGGGAATGCATCACATATCTCTAAATCTGTGTCCTCTTCCCTATTGCGTTCTAAACGTGATAAGTGATCGGCCACTTGATTTTCTATTCCTTTCTTGTCCTTAATTTCAATATCAAATTCTTGTAAAAGTAATATCCAACGAATCAAACGAGGTTTGGCATCCTTTTTAGCAAATAGATACTTAATTGTCGAATGGTCCATATGAACAATTACCTTTATACCAATCAAATAGGATCGAAACTTGTCAAATGCGAAAACTACAGCTAGTAACTCTTTCCCCGTTGTTGTGTAATTCACTTGAGCACTATTAAGAGTTTTACTAGCTTAGTATATCACATGAAAGGTCTTACCTATGCGTTGGCCTAGGACTGCTCCTACCGCGAAATCACTTGCATCACACATAAGCTCAAAAGGTAGCGTCCAATTTGGTTGAATGACAATGGGTGCCGAGGCGAGCTTTTCCTTTAGGGTTTCAAATGCTTGGGCGCAAGAATCATAAAAATTGAAGACTTTATCATGTTCAAGCAAATTACACAAGGGTTTAGTAATTTTAGAAAAATTATGAATGAACCTCCTGTAAAAACCTGCATGTCAAAGAAAGCTTCGGGTTCCTTTAATCGAACTTGGTGGGGGTAATCTCTCAATCACGTCCACCTTTGCTTTGTATACTTTAATTGCCTTGGTTGAAATCTTGTGGCCGAGCACTATTCCTTCATCTACCATAAAATGGCACTTCTCCCAATTGAGGACTAAATCAGTTTCTTCACATCTTGCCAACACCTTCTCTAAATTGCCGAGGCAACTGTCGAAGTCATTACCAAAAACGGAAAAATCATCCATGAAGATCACAAGGAAGTCTTCAACCATGTCTAAAAAGAGTGCCATCATGCATCTTCTAATGTTACTACATATCTGAGAAAACTTGAGGAGAGTCATTTCCGATACTTCTTATAATCCATCCGCACCCTCTATCGGGTGACAGTATTGCCCAAAAAGAGTTTGGCCAATGTGCTTGCCACTACTCCCTTTTGCGTTACCATGGTGGAGGTATCTTCCACCTCTCTACTATTCCTGAAGGCATGGATATATTATTAGGAAAAATTATATCAACATCCAACCATTTAATTACCTCATTATTGTCGAGCTCCATCATGGTTGGATGTAGCCTTCGTTGTCGTGGCAATTACTGCTCTAGCCAATTGTCGTGGCAATCAGTTGCCAAAATTTGTTGTAAGTCAAGGGAAGAACCAATTTTCCGAAAAGCATTATGAATCCAAACACCTTTTTCTTTTGGCTTCTTAAACATCTCCATCAGTAGAGATTTTGATGGCTTCAAATCTACCAACATCGGTTCCTCAAGACATACCTGCAATGGATGAGGTAAGTTTTTAAAGAATTCGAAAGGTTCAACCATTACCTGCTCATATTCCATTGGCAAAGTATTATCATCTCATTGATCTTGCATGTGGTCGTGCAATTGTCGTGGCAACTGTAGATGAGAGATATCTACGAATTCTTGCTTCAACATCAATGTTGTAACCTTCTGCGCATCAGGCTCCTCAGAATTTGCTATAGTATTGTTGTTCTCAGCTTCATTGAGTGTTATCGCGGCATTGCTCTGTTCAGGCTCCTCAATCATTGCCGAGGTAATTTGTTGCTCATGCTCATCATGTGTTGGGCAGTCTCTCTCATTGGCATCCTCTTGACTTGGAGGTTCTAGTTGTTCCCCACACATCGGAGAGCTTTCTTTGTATTGCTCCTTATCCTCTTTCCTTGGGACGTCAGTATCCCCCAGAATGGATTGTTGGTGCATGTTATCCATGACATATGTGGATCTCCTCAATTGATCTTCTGAATCCCCTAAGGTTGCATTCCACTGAGCTATCCTCGTATTCATGGACTTTGATAGCTCTCGAATCTCTTCAATTGATATGTCAAGTCTAGCCAAGGAAGCTAGCAACGTTTCCTTCAAGGAATTGGAATGCTCTTGAAAAGGACTACATTGCCATGGCATATATGTTGCTGCGGCAAAATTGTTATGGTAAAAGTAATTTTGAGCTTTTTTACCATACCATGAAGAATTTTGTTGTTGGTTCCCTCTATGGTCCTCCATGTAGTCATATGCACCGAAAATGTGAGGGCAATTTTCAAACACATGATGTTCTCCAGACATAGCACAAGAGTTTTCCACGATATAGGCTCTTTGGGCTTTTCTCGGTTGGTATAGGTAATCATCAAAGGGTGCAAGAAACTCTTGATTGGATTGATTCATATCTTCCAACATCAACTCTCGAATAGATCAGCTTTTATTTCCCGACATGTTGATGTCCCTTAACTTGCAGCGCACCTAATTTTTTTTGATAAAACAAACAAAAAGAAAAGTTAGTAAAACTAAGAAAAAATGTAATAACAAAAACAACTAACACCAATTGCCAATCCCCGGCAACGGCGCCAAAAACTTGTTGCGTGTAATAAGTGTTACGCAATTGTGCAAGTATACACGTCGCAAGTAATAAAGTGATACGAGTATCGAGTATCGTCTCCACAGGGATTGGTTTGGGCCACTTTGCTTTAGTTATCGCACTGTAAAAGTAAAAACACAAGTAGGTGATTGTAGGAATTATAACTAATGAGTAAAGTAAAAGCAATAAACTAAAAGAATAGATGAAAGCAAAAGAGAGAATAGGCCAGGTTATCGTGAGTTGAGATGTGATAGCCGATTGGATCGCCTTGGTGATTAAGTAGCAGCCGGATTGCCAGGGCAATTTGGTTGCAATTGCCTGGTTGATTGCCAGGGCAATCCTGCCGTGTTGCCTGGTCGATTGACAGGGCAATTCCCCCTCGTTGTCTGATCAGATTTCCTGGGCAATGCTCCCGCGATTGCCTGGGCAATTAAGGATAGGTCGATTGCCTGGGTAATTGAGCATTCACTTCCAAAGTTCGACGAAGCGTTCTCCAATGGTTTTTCTTATCCCTAAGTCGAAACTCTAGCTATTTGTGCATGCCTTGATAATACATCCCTGCGTGAATCAAGGGTGAACAACAACCAATCTTGCGCTCCTCTTAGCTGTTGAAATCTTAAACTTATTCCTAAGCTGGATTAGTCTTCACCATCAATTGATTGAATAAAGACCATGCTCATTCATTTCTTGAATCTAACTCTCCCGATATTAGATAAATATATGAAGTTACGAGATCATCTCCCAATTCACTCGCAAACAAGATTGAGAACCAAGAATGAACAAACTCTAAAAATTGAATTGCAACTCAAAAACCTAAACAAAATCCAATTGTTTTTCACAACAACAAAACACAATAACCCCAACCAATCAAGTTACTTCATGGTTGGGTTCAAAAGATATACAAAGAATAATCCCCAAACCATGAATCTAATGGAAGCAAAGAAGAAGAAGAAGAAATCAATCAGCCCTCTTTGGAAAACATCTCAATCGAACTCTCCCTCCAAGCTTTCTCCCTTGTCGAAATCTCTCACTTCTTCCCCTTTGGATTTTGTCGAAATTTCTCTCTTCTCTTTCAACTCTCTTTGACGGCTTGGTCCTTTAAATATAAGATGGCTAGGTCAAAATCCTTCTTGAGGAGGAAGTTAAGTTTGAATTAAATACTTTAAAAGAATATAATTCTTTATTATATTTAAATTTCTTCTAGAACTTCTCCTATCTTCTTGGGATTTAATTTCTCTTTAACCTCTTCATGGAAATCAAACTCCTTTGGGATTTAACTTTGCTCCACGTCATCTTGGGCTTATCTAGTCATCAATTTCGACTACCATATCACCTTATCCCTTATCGAAAATTGCCTAGGCAACTAGCTCGGCATCTTCTTCATGCATTGCCCTGACAACTAGCTCGGCATCTCCTTCATGCATTGCCCTGGCAACTAGTTTCAGCCTTGCTTTGGCAAGTGATTCTGCACACACACAAAAACACACCAAAGCAGCATCTTTTTATACAAAAATCATCAAGTTATGTAATCAAGATCAACGGTGGGAAGAAACATGTATTAATGCATGAATGACTAATTATGCAACTAATATGAGCCTAAGTCTAACAATAATATGAGTAAAAAGGGTAATAAAGTAGTACTTTTGAACATTTATCAGTATGTTTGGGTTTTAAAGTAGTAATAAAAGCAATGTGGCTTGAACGTTGTTGGGAGGGTTTGAGTGGTTACCTCTCTGTTTGAGCAAGTTTATGTTGAAGTTTTGGACTTGTGTTAAGCTTGGCTTGTTGGATTTTGCATATGGTTTATGTTTTTCAAGGGTTCTGTTTTCTCTCATTTTTATCCCTGATTGTTATGTTGCAATTAAATGAGTTGGAATGATTGTTTTGTCCTAGAATTTCACCAGTATGCATGTAATTGGTAAAATTGAGGATTGGTAACTTTAATTACGAATTTGGCCCTTCAAAATAATGGAATTTATAGTTTGGTCCTTGGGTGTTATGTTTGCAATTGGATGAGCTCAGATGATCACTTTAAGTTGAAATTTGGCATGTATGCTTGTAACCAGACTAATTGAAGATTGGTAAAGCAAATTTTAAGTAAGCCTTTATAGATTTGCCGATTTATGTTTTGGTCCCTATTCTTGCAAACATGGTCAATTGGATATCAATTCGATGCCCGATTGAGTTGTGTTTTCTTCTATGGTATGTATGTACATATAGGATAATAACCAGCATCTAGATAAGATAAAAAGAAAAAATGGTCGTGTTTCCAGAGTTTTCTTCATGGTTTACTTCGGTAAACTTAATGTAGCTCATTCAGTTTGATCTTGCGACTAGGCCGGGTCGAGGGGGTTACATTTGGTGGTATTAGAGCCAGGTTATGATTGTTGGGAGTGGGTTACAGTTATTTTATGTTGTTGGGAAGTTGTTTGGTAAGCACGTTGATTGAGTCATGATGTTTGCTATACACGGTGATTGATTGAGTATTATATGCCATGTTGGGGTACTATTTGGGACACATTGCCTTATTACTGCTGATGTAAAATGCTTTTGATTTGAAATGGAAGTCTTGAATCCTTTCTTGAAGATGGCTTAATCGATTTTATTATGGTGTATTATCATGCCATAGATTTTTTTGTTTACGATGCCACGGAGGAGAGAATTACGTTTTAACGTAAATGCGGGGAGATAGGAGGATGAGGATAATGTTATGCCTGTTGAGAGGTTACCACCTCCTCCACCGAATCCACTTACGGGTGTGGAACAAGTACCATTTGTGCTGGCTGGGTCAGTGTTGGGTGATATGACACCTTTGATACAGGCGATGACATGAGTTTTTCAGGCTGTGGTTGATGTGTTGGTTTCGAGAGCCAAGGATATTGAGCACAGTTTGGGCTTGACATTCCGTACGGGAGGATCTAGCCATGGTAAGAGAGCCGCCGAATCTAATTTTGGTGGTGGTCGGTATAAGAGGCACCTTGATCAGAGACATCGACCCGAGCTTGGACGGAGAGGTCAGTTAGAGCAGAGTTCTGAAGGTGGAATACCTGAATGTGCTCAGTGTGGGAAGAGACATTACGAGGTTTGCTGGAGGTTAGATAAGGTATGCAGAGGTTGTGGATCTCGGGACCATGTTAGACGCAACTATCCATAGGCAGGACGAGTTGGTCCAGTTCCTGCACTAGTTGCAGCTAATGCTTGTTAGAGTTGTGGGTTGACTGATCATGTGAGGCATGATTGCCCTATGTTAGCTAGAGGTGCGCAGGCTCCTACACCTGCAGTGGTTACCACGAGAGGTCGAGGGCGTAGACAAGGACATTTCTAGCCGAGAGATGGTGGCGTAGGACTGTGGCACACACTGTTGCTATCTAGCCAGATGGTGGAGGTCCCGCAAGGGTGTATGCGTATCGTAAGGGACGCAACGAAGCCAATGTGATTGCAGGTACCTTTACTTTGCAATCTTTGTCGTTGTTTTCATTGGTTGATTTTGGTTCCACCCATTCATATATTTTGAGTGAGCATGCACAGTCACTTGATATACCTGTTGAGATTTTAAATTTTGGTGCTCGAGTAACTAGTTTTTTGGGTTTGACGGTTATGGTTAGGAAGTTATACCGAAGGTGTCCTTTGGCAGTGCAAGATTATGTGTTTGCTGTGGATTTGATGGAGTTGCCATTCCATGGTTTTGATGTGATTTTGGGGATGGACTGGTTATTCGAGCATAGGGCAGTTGTGGATTTTGAAATCAAACGGATATCCTTGTGTCTTGCTGATGATTATGAAGTTGTGGTTGTTGGCGAAAACACAAAGTTTATGTCCAATGTTGTTTCGACTTTGGAAACAAGTTGGATGTTGGAACGTGGATGTCAAGCGTATTTGGCCTATGTTATGAATTCAGGATCTAAGGATGTGCGTGTGCGAGACATCCATACAGTTTGTAATTTTTTTAAAGTTTTTCCTGAAGAGTTGCCAGGGTTGTCACCAGATAGGGAGATAGAGTTTAAAATTAAGACGTTGAAGACGCATGGCACCTCAGGAACTGAAGGAGTTAAATACGTGGTTATCCACGTTGTGGTTATCCACGTTGAAGACGTGGATACAGCTATGGTGTCCATTGTACCATATCGCATGGCACCTAAGAAACTCAAGGAGTTGAAGACGCAGCTGCAAGAGCTGCTTGATCGAGGTTGTATTAGACCTAGTGTTTCATCCTGGGGTGCACTGGTGTTATTTGTGAAGAAGGATGGCACGATGAGGATGTGTATCGATTATCGTTAGTTGAATAAGTTAACGATAAAGAATAAGTATCAGTTGCTGCGGATTGATGACTTGTTCGATTAGTTTCGTAGAGCAGCGGTGTTTTCCAAGATATATTTAAGATCGAGGTATTACCAGTTGAAGTTTAAGGATGTGGATGTGCATAAGACCGTATTTCGTACGAGGTATGGGCATTATGAGTTTCTAGTCATGCCTTTTGGTTTGACAAATTCCCCGGCCACGTTTACGGACATGATGAATAGAGTGTTCCATGAGTACCTTGATCAGTTCATGGTGGTGTTCATAGATGATATTCCCATGTACTCCCGTACCGAGGAGAAGCATGATCGGCATTTGCGGATAGTGTTGCAAGTGCTAAAAAGTAATCAGTTATATGCTAAGTTGAGCAAGTGCGAGCTTTGGCTTAGGAAGGTGATGTTTCTTGGTCATGTGGTTTCCGCGGAGGGTATTCGTGTTGATCCCTAGAAAATTGAGACTGTTCTCAATTGGAAGTAACCTAAGTCTGTATTGGAGGTGTGTAGTTTTCTTGGGTTGGCTAGTTATTATTGCCATTTTGTGGAGGGGTTCTCGAGTATTGCAGCACCGTTGCCAAGTTGTTGCAAAAGAATGTTCTTTTTGTATGGATAGAGAAGCTACAACAGGGTTTTGAAAAGTTGAAAGAGGTTTGGACACACGCTCCTGTGTTGATTCAGCCTGAATTTGGGAAGGATTTTATGGTTTTTAGTGATGCGTTGTATGTTGGCTTGGGTTGTGTACTGATGCAGGGCGGGAAGGTTGTAGCTTATACATCGAGGCAGTTGAAATTTCATGAGCGCAATTATCCAACTCGTGATTTGGAGCTTGCGGCTGTGGTGTTCGCTTTGAAAATTTGGCGACATTACCTCTATTGTGAGAAGTGTGTGGTTTATACGGCTCATAAGAGCCTGAAGTATCTGATGTCGCAGAAGGAGTTGAACCTCAGGTAGTGAAGATGGTTGGAGTTACTTAAGGATTACGACTTGACCATTGGATACCATCCGATAAAGCAGATGTTGTGGCGGATTCTTTGAGTAGAAAAGTTGTGGTTGAGTTGAGAGCTATTTTGCTCGGTTGAGTGTAACTCGTGATGGGGGCTTGTCAGCCGAGTTGCAAGTTAAGCCTACGTTATCACAATTGATTAAAGCTAAGCAACCGTATGATGATTCGTTGGTTGGGCATGTTAAGGACATAGTGGATGGAAATCTGTCAGATTTTCATTTTGAAGATGGCGGAGTTTTGTGTTTCAAGGGTCGGATAGTGGTGCCGAATAATCTGGAGTTGAGGTACACTATCTTGGCGGAGGCACACTCTAGTCCTTTTGCTATGCATCTTGGTAGTGTTAAGATGTATCGTGATTTGAAGGAGGCATACTACTGGATTAGGCTGAAAAAAGGATGTGGCTAAGCTTGTTTCCAAGTGCATGGTATGTCAGCGGGTCAAGGCTGAACATCAATTTCCATCTGGGTTGTTGCAACTGCTGAAAATTTCGAAGAGGAAATGGGAGAGAATCACTATGGATTTTGTAACAGGTTTGGGGTTGACACCAGCTAAAAAGGATTCTGTTTGGGTGATTGTTGACCGGTTCACAAAGTGTGCATATTTTCTACCAGTGCATACAACGTATACCTTGGACAAGCTGGTGGATTTGTATGTAGCTGAGATTGTGCACTTGCATGGTGTACCTAAATCCATTGTTTCGGATAGGGATCTGAGGTTTACGGTAAGGTTTTGGAGAAGTTTGCACCAGGCTCGAGGTTGAGTTTTAGCATTGCGTATCATCCTTAGTCGGATGGGCAGTCTGAGCTGGTTATCCAGGTTTTGGAATATATGCTGAGATGTTGCATTACTGAGTTCCAAAGAACCTGGGAGAAGCAATTGCCTTTAGTTGAGTTTTCTTACAACAACAGTTATCAGGCGAGTATACAGATGGCACCCTATGAGGCATTATATGGTAGGAGGTGTCGTACTCCTTTGTGTTGGGGAGAAGTATATTTCTATGCCCCATACTTTGAAAGACACTAATGAGAAAGTGAAGCTTGTATCTGATCGCTTGAGAGCAGCATCCGATCAATAGAAGTCTTACGCGGATTTGAAGCGTAGAGAAGTGGAGTATGCTATGGGTGACAAAGTTTTCTTGAATGTTTCACCTTGGAAGAAGGTGATGCGCTTTGGGCGTAAGGAAAAGTTGAGTCCGGGGTTTTTTTGGGCCTTATGAAATTCTGGATCGTGTTGGTCTTGTGGCTTATTAGTTGAGGATACCTCCCGAGTTGGAAAAGATTCATGATGTATTCCATGTTTCGATGTTGCAGAGGTATCACTCAGATCCATTGCATGTTATGCTGATTGAGGATGTTGAGATGAGGCCGAATTTGTCGTATGACGAGAAACCAGTAGATATCCTTGACAGCAGCAGTAAAGTTCTACGTGGGCAGATGATAGAGCTTGTTAAGGTGTTGTGGCGGCATCGGGGAGTTGAGGGGGCACATGGGAGAGTAAGTCGAACATGAAAGAGCAATTTTTGCATCTTTTTCCTCCAGGTAAAATTTCTCAAGTGAAATTTCTTAAGTGGAGGAGAGTTGTAACGTCCCGGTTTTGGGCCTAGGAGTTTTGGGATGGTTTAGTTGGTCCATTATTAGAGGTTCAAGTCAGATTTGGGATTTAAATTGGATTAAATATTTTTATTGGAGATAAAAATATAGAAAAATAGTCTAAAAACATTATTAAATATATAAATGATTTTGGTGAAAACAATTTTGGAAAATGAAAGTCAGAAATGGGACATTTGATTTGGTGACCAAAATGCAAAGTTTGCAAAACTATTTTTAGTGACTATTTTGGAAATGGGTCAAAACTTTGAATCTTTAAGGAGCTAATAATCCAAAAGGGTTTCATCAGATTTCTCCCTTTAACTAACTATTTTTAATTAAGTTTTTAAAAAGTATAAATAGTGGAGAGAATTAATTAAGCATAATTAAGCTTTTTAAAAGAATTTCACGTAACAAACTTTGTAATTTCTTTCTCTCAAATTCTCTCCTGCCAAACACATTTCCAGCTTCAATTTCTTCAGGTAAAATTAGGATTTCAAAGAGTTTTTCATTTCCAATTGATTTCTAAATCTTTAACATCAAATACTTATTGTTTCTACCTTGATTTTCATGGTTTATAAAGCAATTGAGGGGAGAAATCAGCATTGGAGGTAAAGATTCATTCTTCTCCTCTAATGAAAGGTTCTTTATTGAAATTCCTAAGTTTTTGATCCATTTTATATGATTTGTATTGGGTTTTGATAAATTAAACTCAGATTTATGGTTTAATTGATGATTTATGATAGAAATTGAGGAAATTCATAGTTGATCTATTTTTGCTGAGTTAAGGATTGATTTATAACTTGATTTTGATGTTCAAAATCTTAATAAAGTGAGTTTTGATGATAGAATCCCAAAATCTTGATAATCTCTAATTTGTTAGGTTGATGGTTAAGAAATTTTGAGATGTTGTGGTTGATTATTGGTTGCTGGAGGTATAAGGTCCTTTTAGGTTGTTGGTTAGATGTTAATTGATGTTATTTGAAGGTTGAGATTCGTAGTTGTGGGCTGGGTTGAGGGTTTTGGTGAATCGATGATGTTTTCGGTTGTTAAGATAGAGTGTTGTGGAGGATTATAGCTGGATAAATATTAATTGTTGGTTGTTGTGGGTTTGGATGCATTGTAGTGCATTGGATCTTCTGTTGTGATGTGTTTGAAACAGGGAAAGATAATCCAGAAGTGAACCTTGGTGTTGAGGAGTTGTCGAAAGCTTAATTTGACATTAGCGATGAAGGTGTTGCTCTGTCGGTGAGTGAAATGGATTAGAATGGCTTTTCAAAGATTTGAAAAGGTTTAATGGGAGTCTAGACTAGGCTTGATACGTTGGTCTAAGACTCGGAAGTAAGTAAAGTGGATTTCTCCTCTCCATTTCGGTTGGCAAATGATTTATGAATGCACTTGTTAAATGATTGTTTACCTCCTATTTTATGCATAAATTGAGCATGGTTTAATGCTGGAAATTGATATGAAATGATGTTAGATGCATTTTGAAAGTAATGCATGGTTTTAAAGAATGTTTATGAACATGGCTTATGCATGGTTTAGTGCATGATGAAACGATTTGAACAATGCATATGAAAACAGTGAGGTATGTTTGTAAAAGCGGATTATATTGGCAAGTGGTGAATTGAAAATGTTACGAAAATGTTATCAGATATAATTGGTCGGCCATAGGATTTAAAGTGCACTATAATAAGTCGCCCATGGTTGTAGAGGTGGTACGAGAGTTACTTACTCCGATCATGTGAACCCCAAAGTTGTTGAGGTAGCACTTTGATGGCTTTTACTTCAGCCACGCGCTGTAGAGGTTGATGCGTCAAATGTGTGTACTCTAGGTTAGAAGATTAGCCTTGGTAGTGTAGAGGTGGTGCATGTGTTGCACGACTCCATGCCATTGAGCTATGAGAGATTGTGAGATCTCTTGGGAAATCCGTGTATCTAATGTTGATGTCGATGTTAATGATGATTTATGGAAAGGATGGATATGATAATGGATCACTTGAAAGCCAATATAATGTTTTAATTGTATCATGTTGAAGGATTGGTGTGAATAATGTGTTTATACAAGTTTTACTCCTTAAGCTTTGCATATGGGATGTTATGCATGAAAGGGCTTAAGTAGAGGGTTTTGCATATGAGATTATGCTGTGGAATCCATGATACATGTTGCATATGGTTTAATATGCTGATTTTTCTTGTAAAGTGTAAGTACATGTTTTGAAAGAATGGCATGATGGTTCGAAACGATTTTAAATTGCATTGGATGTTGTTTTGTATTTTGAGCGTTCCTCACTAAGCAAGGATTGCTTACTCTCTCTTTTATCATCAATGCAGATTGATTAAGTGTAAGTGGCCTAGCAAGCAAGGAGGGGATTCTCAAGACTTGATTTACCAAAGTATGTTTGGGTTTTAAAGTAGTAATAAAGGAAATGTGGCTTGAACGTTGTTGGGAGGGTTTGAGTGGTTACCTCTCTATTTGAGTAAGTTTATGTTGAAGTTTTGGACTTGTGTTAAGCTTGGTTTGTTGGATTTTGCATATGGTTTATGTTTTGGTTGCTTGAGTTCTATGAAGCATGCCTATAGTTAGCCTTAAAGCATGATGACTATTTCTTGATGTTTGATCTATGGTAAATTGATGGTAAATGACCTATGATGATGTTCCCTAGTTGTTAGAAGATTGTTTAAGTGTTTGGAATCTCAAAACAAAGGTTAAAACAACAAATTTTGACATTATAGGTTAGGACGTATCGATATGCCTATGCCCGTATCGATACACGTAAGTGTTTCCAGGCACAGCGTATCGATACAGAGGTGACCGTATCGATACGGGTAAGCACATTTTCAAGCTTAGCGTATCGGTACACTGGTGACCGTATCGATACGGGTCTATGGTTTTCGGCATAGTGTATCGATACGGTTTTGAGCTACTAGGATCTAGAATCTTGAGAAAGCTCAGGCGTATCGATACACTTGCCTGCGTATCGATACGGGCAGTGGTTAAGTTAGTTGAAAGTATTTTTCAAGGGTTATGTTTTCTCTCATTTTAATCCCTGATTGTTATGCTTGCAATTATATGAGTTGGAATGATTATTTTGACCTAGAATTTCACCAATATGCATGTAATTGGTAAAATTGAGGATTGGTAACCTTAATTACGAATTTGGCCCTTCAAAATAATGGAATTTATAGTTTGGTCCTTGGGTGTTATGTATGCAATTGGATGAGCTCGGATGATCGCTTTAAGTTGAAATTTAGCATGTATGCTTGTAACCTGACTAATTGATGATTGGTAAAGCAAATTTTAAGTAATCCCTTATAGATTTGTGGATTTACATTTTGGTCCCTATTCTTGTAAACGTGGTCAATTGGATATCAATTCGATGCCTGATTGAGTTGGGTTTTCTTCTGTGGCATGTATGTACATGTAGGGTAATAACCAGCATCTAGATAAGATAAAAGGAAAAAATGGTCGTGTTTCTAGAGTTTTCTTCACGGTTTACTTCGGTAAACTTAATGTAGCTCATTTGGTTTGGTCTTGCGACTAGGTCGAGTCGAGGGGGTTATATGATGACTACGAAAGTTTTATTTCAAGATCATGTTGCGTTTATCAAGAGACAAGAAGAATTGCTACAAAGTCATAGTTCATCTTTGACTGCTTTGGAAACTCAAGTAGGTCAAATTGCTCAGGCTTTACAAGTTCGACCTCAGGGCAGTCTACCTAGTGATACTGAAGTCACTAAAACTAATGGCAAAGAGCAATGTAGTGAACCTAGTTTAAGGAGTGGCACCAAACTTAACAAAGAGGATAAGTTTGGGGGAAGAAAGTGGATGATCCCAACCCCAAGACAGTGCATGAAAAACCTGTGTTGCAAGAGGATTCAACTCTTGAACAGGACATTAATTAAGGCTTGATAAGTGACCCTACTGATGGAAAGTAGAATATCGCTACAGCAAAAGATAGACCCCCACTAGTAGAGGCAGAAGTCTGACCCCCACCTTCCCTCAAAGATTGAAGAAGTAGAATAAAGACCTTCAATTCAAGAAATTTGTAGATATTATTGATCAGTTGTGCATCAATGTCCCATTTTTGGAGGCCATTGATCAAATGCCCACGTATGCGAAGTTTTTCAAGGATATTATCACCAAGAAAAGGAAGGTTGAAAAGTGTGAGATTGTTGCTACAACAAAATAGTGTTATTCTGGGTTGAGCAAATTGCCCCCTAAAAGAAAGGATTCAAGAAGCTTTATCATTCCATGTTCGATAGGCGATAATTATGCGGTGAAAGCTTTATGCGATCTTGGATCCAGTGTAAATCTAATGCCCAAGTCAGTCTTTATGAAGCTTGGTATGGGAAATGCAAGGCCTACCACTGTTATTTTGAAATTGGCAGACCAATCCCATGTTCATCCAGAAGGGAGGATCGAAGATGTTATGGTGAAGGTGGACAAATTTGTTTTCCCAGTTGACTTTTTCATTCTCGATTGCGAAGCAGGTGATAATGCGCCTATTATTTTGGGGCGACCATTCCTAGCCACCGGCCAAATTTTGATCAACTGTGAAAATGGTGAATTCACCATGAGAGTGGCTAATCAAAGGGTGGCCATAAATGTCTTCAACGCTCTCAAATATGTGGATGATTCAGAGGAGTGTCAATGTCTTCAGACATGGATTCTATAGAAAAAGAGGAAGTTGCAGAGTTTTACTGTAGCAATTTTTCAGAGGTTGAGGATTATTTGATGCTCAATGAAGATGACAATGAGGAGATCGAGGAGTTCCCAATGGAGGTGCAACATTCTAGCTTGCTCATAGCTAGACCAGGTACGCGATTCGAACCTTTAGAATTTACTGAATTTATTCCTCTGAAACCCTCACTTGAGCATGCACCCACGTTAGAATTAAAACCCTTACTATGCTTATTTGGGTTGCAATGAAACTTTGCCTATGATAATTTCCTCTAGTCTTAAGCCTGACCAAGAGCATAGCTTGATAAATGTGTTAGCTCAACATAAAAAAGCTTTAGGTTGGACTATGGCTGACTTGAAGGGTATAAGCCCTACTATTTGTATGCACAAAATTCTGCTTGATGAATGCCACAACAATTCTGTTGAACCCCAAAGAAGGCTTAATCCAGTCATGAAGAAGGTGGTGATGAAGTAAATAATCAAGTGGCTAGATGCTAGAATTATTTACCATTTCCAACAGTTTGTGGGTCAGGCTGATACAATGTGTACTGAAAAAGGAAGGCATGATTGTGGTAAGCAATGAGGACAATGAACTCTTACCAACACTGACCATCACAGGATGGAGGATTTGCATGGACTATCGAAAGCTCAACATGGCAACCAAGAATGACCATTTTCCCCTCCCATTAATCGATCAAATACTAGATCGATTAGCGGGCAAATCTTTTTATTGCTTCCTTGAAGGATACAAAGGGTACAACTAGATTGCTATAGTGCCAAAGGATCAAGAGAAAACAACCTTCACATGCCCTTATAGTACTTACGCCTTTAGGAGGATGCCCTTTGGACTTTGCAATGCTCCAACTACTTTTCAAAAATGCATGTTAGCCATCTTCTTGGACATGGTTGATGAGTTTTTGGAGATCTTCATGGACGATTTCTCAGTCTATGGAGATGACTTCGATTCATGCTTGGGTAATTTAGCAAAGGTGCTTAAGCGATGCGAAGAAGCAGACTTAGTGCTCAATTGGGAGAAGTGCAATTTTATGGTAGCTGAGGGGACAATTTTAGGCCACAAGATCTTGAAAAAAGGAATAGAGGTGGACAAAGCAAAGGTTGAAGTGATCGAGAAGCTACCTCCTCCCACCACAGTGAAAGGCATTTAGAGTTTCTTGGGCCACGCAGGATTCTATAGGAGGTTCATAAAGGACTTCTCCAAGATCTCCAAGCCCCTATGCACTCTGCTATGACAAAACCAGCCTTTTGTGTTCAATGACGATTGCTACAGCGCATTCAAGGAACTGAAAGAGAAACTTATCATAGCACCCATTGTTGTTCCCCCGGATTGGACCTCACCATTCGAGCTTATGTGTGATACAAGTGACTATGCAGTGGGAGCAGCACTTGGACAACGCCGAGGTAATATCTTTCATGTCTTCTATTATGCTAGCCGCACTTTAAATGATGCACAAATCAATTAAACAACCACTGAGAAAGAATTTTTGGATGTTGTGTTTGCAATTGATAAGTTTAGAGCATACTTGATAGGCACTAAAGTCATTGTACATACTGATCATTCAGCTATTAAGTACTTAGTGACTAAAAAGGATGTTAAACCTAGACTTATTAGGTGGATACTTTGACTTAGAGGTTAGGGAAAGAAAAGGCACTAAAAATCAAGTTGTTGATCATCTTTCTAGGCTAGAGAACAAAGGTGAATATAATAATAAACTAGAAATTAAGGAGGAATTTCCCGGTGAGAAAATATTATTTGTTGCAGCAATTCCGTGGTGTGTTGATATTGTTAACTTTCTCTTTAATGGTATTTTGCCTCCTGATTTGAATAGCCAGGGAAGAAGAAAATTCATACATGATGTGTGATTCTACTATTGGGACGAGCCTTATTTATTCAAGCAATGTGCTGACCAAATGATTCAAAGATGTGTCCCCGAAGAGGAGCAAAAGGATATATTATTCCATTGCCATTCATCCTCATGTAGAGGCCATTTTGGTAGAGATAGGACTGTTGCGAAAGTCCTACAAGTCGAATTATATTGGCCCACACTCTTCAAGGATGCACATGAATTTCACAAAGCTTGTGATAGATGCCAAAGGACGAAGAATATATCTCGAAGGCATGAAATGCCATTGCAAAGCATCTTGGTGGTGGAGCTATTTGGCGTATGGGGAATAGACTTTATGGGGCCCTTCCCTTCATCATTTAGAGATTTATACATCCTATTAGCAGTGGATTAATTGTCAAAATGGGTCGAGGTAGTAGCTACACCGAAGAATGACTTCAATACAGTTTTGAAGTTCATTTACAAGATTTGGAGCCCCAAGAGCCATCATAAGTGATGAAGGCACTCACTTAGACAACAAGCTCATTGCCAAAGCATTACAAAGATATGGGGTGCGGCACAAAATTGCTACAACATGTCACCTCCAGACCAATGGCCAAGCTGAAGTTTCCAATCAAGAGATAAAGCAAATATTAGAGAATGTGGTCAACCCTAAAAGGAAAGCATGGTCCCCAAAAATTGATGAAGCCTTATGGGCTTATCGAACAACATTCAAAACACCTTTGGGAATGTCCCCATTCAAGCTTGTCTATGGCAAAACATGTCATCTTCCAGTAGAGATAGAGCACAAAGCTTATTGGGCCATTAAAAAGCTCAACATGGATGCCCAGCTGGCTAGAGAAATAAGGTTATTAAAGCTAAATGGGATAGAGGAATTTAGAGCCCAAGGTTATGAGAATGTATGCATGTACAAGAAGAAAACAAATAAGTGGCATGACAAGCATCTTTTGCCACGACATTTCTCAGAAGGCCAATAAGTGCTCCTCTACAATTCTAGGCTTAAGCTATTCCCTGGCAAACTCAAGTCACGATGATCAGGCCCATTCCAAGTGCACAAGGTTTATCCTCACGATGCTATGGACATCAAGAACCTTGATGATGACACTATATTCAAGGTCAATGGCCAAAGACTAAAGGCCTACAATGGATCTCTGATCCTACGTGACAAGTCATCATTGCTCTTGCATGATCCATGAGAGTTTGCATCTCCTCACTCCTTCTATTTTGCTATAGCACTTTTTTCTGTTTTCCATGTAAATAAATAATTTTGTTTATCTTTATGTTCTTTGTTCTTTAGTTTTTTATATTTTGTTATTATTTGTGTTTCTTTTATTACCTCGTTTTAGACTGTATCGTTTAGCCATAGGTGGCATGCAGGGGACAAGTTTAAGGAATGAAGTTGTTCCAAACTAGGTTAGGGTTTTATCTTTACCCTATTGAAGGAAGTTGAAAAGGGCTAAAACTTTTCCAAGTTTTTGGGCGGCATTAAAAAGGTGAAAAAAGGGATTTTATACCTATTTAATTTCCAAAACCCTACTCTATCATTACACTTTTCAGATTCTCTCTCCCACTTTTTACTTTGCATTAACTACCCATCTTATCTCTCTTCTTCCCAAAGCCTTAAATCGTCGCCTCCACTCTCTCTCTCATTGCTTGTGTTAGTTTCTTCTTCATTAAAAACTGCCTTCCCTCTTTCATCATACTTTTACTTTACTCATTTCTTCTCTTTCAACTTTTCTCCTTCTTAATCTTCTCCAACACACATTCACCCCTAAAGCCTAATTGCCCCTAAAAATATTTACCCCTTCCTCCAATAATGGTTCGCTGCAAGAATGTGACTGGTGCCTCTAGTAGCGCACAAGCCTAGTCATCTATCGAAATCAAGAAATTTTATGATGACGCATTCAAGCTCCACTTCCTACAAATCAAAGACAGAAAGGTTTTCCCCGAGCAAGGGTTTATCTTCCCTTGAGAAGGTGAAGAGGGTTTTGACAATGAGGTGATGGATGTTATAACCGAGCAGAATTGGGAAACCTTTGTCAAGCACCTAGATTCCATCTCCATGCAGTTGGTAAGGGTGTTTTAAGCTTATCTCACAAGCCCCACACAGTCTGGTGTATATGTGCGAGGGGACCAAATTAAGTTTACCGCTGCGGCGATAAACAAGTTCTATGGGCTAAAGAATGTTGTAGACCAACACACATCTTTGGCTAAAGCCACTGATGCCCATACGTACAAGGAAGTCTTGAGGACTTATGTTTTAGGGGAATTGAGTTAGACCCAACCAACAATACAGTGGAGCAAGGGCATTTGAAGCCCAATGGCAAGTTATGGAACCACTACATCAAGACTCGCTTGATACCAACCTCTCACCACACAACCGTAGCCCTAAATAGGTTGTTACTCATGCACTTCATTCTTAATGGGAGGCCGATTAACGCGGGGAAGATTATAGTGGATAAAGTTTATACCTGCTTGAAGAGAAAATCTAGCCCCTTGATCTTTCCCAATCTGATCACGGCCCTCTACCGGAAGAAAGAAGTTTATGAAGACCTAGAGGAGGATGAAGTGCACATAGGGAAGTAAGGATTGACCTCTGACCAGATCCCAGGGCTGAAGGGATTTGATGAAGATGCCCCAGCAGAGACTATTGATGGCAAAGCCAAGACTTTTGCTGCAACAAGGATTACCTCTTTGGTAGCCTCCACTAGACGCATGAAAGCGGAGATGGAAGAGATGAGCAGCAACTTACATATTTTTTCAACTATGTCAAAGAGAGGGACGTTGTGATGATCTCCTATGTTAAAGAGATGTTGTCACACATGACAACTGATATCCCTCCCTTCCTAGAGGCCCTGTTAGTTATATCGAAAAACCATTCTCCGCCCAAGAAAACACATATCCCGTGTATAACCCCTGCTGCCACGGCCAGTGATCACCCATTGAGGCAAAGCAAAGGAAAAGCCCCAATAGAAGCCCCACCAACTGAAAACCCTGTAGATGTTTCAGCCACCATAAAGAGTGACGATGAGGAGATGGTTGACGACACTATTGTCCTTGTGCAAGCTCAAACACCAAATGCCAAAGTGAGAACAAGGTAGAACCTGAAGTGATCTGCCGATCGCGTTTGGAACACTTCTATTGAGAGAAATGTTGTTTGGGATGATCAGCATGACCAAGACAACCAGGATGAGGAAGACCGCCCACCACTAGAACCAGAAGAGCTTGAGGAGCCCATCGCCGTGCTAAAGAAGAAGCGTGTGAAGCATAAGGCCAACAAGACAGCAACACCAAAGTAGGACCATAGTGAGGTACCTCCTATTGCATTTTATATAGTTTAGTTTCAGTTAGTTAGTTTTCATTCATTGAGGACATTGCATCCTTCAAGTTTGAGGGTGTTGTTAGTATTTAAGCATTTGCATCTGTAGTTAGGAACAGGTTTTTGCTATGGCATTTTGTTTAGCTTAAAGACAATTTTTATGAATAAATTACGGATGTCCAATGATGAGTATTTAATTTTTGTGGCTATGGATTGTTTGAATGTACATGACTGTTGAGATTGGTAGAACTAACTTTAAGGCTTGATGCTTTGCAATTGATTTTTTACACGATTGCATGTTCTCTATGCTTAAAGTTATTAGAAAATTTTTATGAAAGAACTCTTGCATGCCTTAGTATGATTGATCTTAATGAACTTGAATGATAAATGAAAGCATTAAAGGCTTTATTAGACTCTTATGTGCTTAGTGCATGTGTTGATTGTGAATAAATGCTTTGGCATATCTGTAGAAGGACACTCCGCTTTGCATGGTTTGCCTCGATACTGCATTTTAATAAATGGCAGCCATAGCAAATGAGTGAATAAAAGTTGTCACGCGATGACTCTACTTACTAGCTCGGGGATTAAATGTTTGCTTCATATTCATCTAGAGTTGAGGACGGTAGTTGTGATGAGCTGACACCCCTTGAAACAGTAAAAAATAAATATTTTGTTAAAATTATGAGAGTAAACTTGTGCTTAATTGATTAACAGATACTAGGGTATAATAGAGAACTTGCTTAAAAATTTTCTAACTCTGTTAAGCATAAATTGGACGCAATTACGTACACAGATGCAAGGGATCTTATCCTAAGGAAGAGTTCTTCAAAATCTCAAAATTGTCTAGCTTGTTGAAGCCTATATTTTCTGAGGACTAAAATGTATGTCATAGAGCTATCGTAATTTGAACCTTACCATAGCATTTTCTCTATTTTTCTCAACTCATTGCTTGAGGACAAGCAATAGCTTAAGTTTGAGGGTGTGATAACCTTGTAAAAAGTATACATTTCATGCCTTTTTACTTAGTTTATTGGTTGTTTTAAGCTCATTTCATTGCATATAGTTGCATTTAGTTCATATAGTTGCATATGGTGGTGTTTGCTTGGTTGCTTTTATATATTTGTACAATTGGTTCTGCTTTGGGAAAGGTTTGTTTCTGTGTGGTGATGTGCAGGTGAATCAAGGAGCATTGCTGGGTGAGGAAATTATGCTGTGGCATTTTGGATGGCATTTTTGGGTGCACAAAAAGACCAAAAAAGAAGATATTTTGGAGCCCGCATGTGAACCCCTCACCAGCCAGCTGTGCCACACATGTGAAGGGAATATTCCCTAGGGTACACAAAGAATTAAGGGCACAAAACCCTAGGAGACCCCACTATATAAAGGATAGGACACCCACATTTAAAAGAGGAGGGGGCTGGAAAAAGTGCTTTATGAGATAAGAAATAGAGAAGAAAAATACGGCTATCTTTCTTCTCCTTCATTCGGGGTGCCCTCCATTGTCGAAGCTCTAAGGGAAGATCGTGTTGGCCTTTGAGAGAAGCAGCAAGCTTAAGGTGGTTCACGACAATCCACGTCAACTTGGGAGTTTTTCTTTACTCTTAGTTGTTCCTTACATTTCCATATTTTTTTCTGAAATTGGTTGTATTAAACGGATGAAATTGGATGATATTTTCCAAGCCATGAACTAACTTTAAGTGGCTTGGGTTTATTGTTGATGATTATGTTTCTTGTTTGAATGAATGTTTTAGCTTTTTCCAGTATCATATATACTTTGTTCACTGTTTTATTGCTTTAGGTTTGTAACAGCTTTCAAGAGTTAGCCTTTACTTTAGTTTGATGCTTAATGGTCGAGAGAGTTAAACTTAGATCTACGTGGACAATGGGGTTGAGCTGAGAGGTTAAACCCTAACTCACCCTAGAGATAAGGATAGAGTTTCAACGACTAAAAGAAGTAGAACTTCAAGGATAGTAGCTTGCTAAGGTTCACACTGAGAGGTATTGCTGTAGCATTCTTACTGTCAGTTTCTTGCTAGAGATAGTTTAGAAACATATGTGTAAGCTCTGTCGAGCATCTTATAAGCTGAAAAAAGTTAAGCATTCACGAAAACTAGGCATAGGATTCCTTGATAAACCTGACCTGTCATCCTATTTGAGAGTTTCCACACGTGTGAGGATCTTTGAAGTCTTATCGTATCGCTCCAGTTTTTAATACAGTTTTTGCTACAACATTTCTTTTAATTACCCTTATCAACTCTTTCATTTAATATTTAGTACCTTTTTTGAGTGCTTAAACCTTACTTGAATTTCCTCCAATCCCTGTGGAGACGATCTTACTTATCACTATTATTACTTGTTCGATGTGTATACTTGCACCGATTGCGTATCATTTATAGTACATCATAACATGCAACAGTTAGCTATCACCGATATACAGTTGGCCTTCGAAAATTGAGGTAAGCCCTTAATAAAGTTCATAATGATGACTTCCCAAGCTCTTTGAGGAATTAGGAGTGGTTGTAGCAATCCAGGTTTAGACACATGCTCTATTTTAACTCTTTGAAAAATCTTACACTATTACACATAGGTTTTGATGATAGATTTCATTCCCACTCAGAAAAATAAGACTGAATCCTTTGATAAGTAGCCTGAACCCCAGAATGTCCTCCTTGTGATGAATCATGCATGGAAGACATGAGCTGTAACTTCAAAGACCATGTAGACCCTACATAAACCTTTTTGTTAAATCTCAAAATTCCTTTGGAAAAACTTCAGTTTGGCAAATCATCTTTAGTTACAGACTGTGTTGTGATTTTCTCCTAGGCTAAGGAATCTCCCTCATAACTGGCCTCAATTTCTTATACCCACTTAGAAATTATTACAGTAGCTGCCATTTGATTGCATTCTGCCCCATCTTTTTTTACTTTAGATAAAGCATCCGTCGCCACATTTGATCTACCCTTTCTATATTAAATGACATAATTCAACCCAAGTAACTTAGAAAGTCTCTTCTTTTGGATAGAAGTTGTGAGTTTATGTTCCAAAAGGTGCTTAAGTGGCTCATGGATTGTTTTGATCACAAAAGAATTTCCTTCAAAGTAGTGTCTCCACTTGGCCACTGCAATCAAAATAACTAGATACTCTTTCTCATATATAGACAGATCAACATGCCTAGGTCCCAAAACTTTACTCAGATAAGATAATGGTATGCCATTTTGGGACAACATTGCTTTAATGCCTCTAGAACTGGCATCAGTTTCTAGACAGAAACTTTTACTAAAATCTGGTAGTGTTAAGATAGGAGCCTGGCACATGGCTTCCTTGAGTTTGTCAAAAGCTGCTATTGCCTCTGAATTCCAGACAAAATTCCCCTTATTTAGTAAATTTAAAAGTGGTCTGTTGATCTCACCAAATCCCTTAATGAAATTCCTATAGTAGCTTGTTAGCCTTAGAAACCCTAGAAAGGACTTTAAGTTCTAAGGCAAAGGCTATTCCTTCATTGCTTGAATTTTTGCATAATCAGTAGAGACCTTATGAGCAGAAACGACATACTTAAAATATTTTACTTGTGTCTGGCCAAAGAAACACTTACTTTTCTTGGCATACAAGTGATTCTTCTTTAATATCTCTAGTGCTGCTCTTAAGTGACCTATGTGAGCTTCCAGTGTTGAACTGTAGATCAAAATGTCATCAAAGAAAATCAAGACAAACTTTCTTAGATGATAAGGCTCAAATATCTGATTCATGAGTGACTGGATGGTTGTTGGGGCATTGATTAATCCAAAAGGCATCACCTTAAACTCAAAGTGAATGTGTCCTAAAAGCAGCTTTTTGTATGTCCTCCTTCTTGATCCTCATCTACCAATAGCCAGATCTAAGATCAATCTTTGAAAAATACACAGCTCCAACTAATTCATCCAAGAGGTCCTCCACTATTGGAATAGAGAATTTGTTCTTCACTGTCATGAAATTGAGTTGTCTATAGTCTAGACTGAGTCTCTAAGAGTCATCTTTCTTTTTAACGAGTAGGCAAGGGGAAACAAAGAGGCTCTGACTTGTTTAAATAATAGAGGAAGTTAATGTCTTTGATTTGTCTTTCTACTTCTATTTTCCGGTAGTAAGGAAACCTATAAGGTCTCAAATTCACTGGTTGTGCTCCAAATTTCAATACAATAGCATGGTCATGACTCTTTAGGGGTGGCATGCCTTTAGGTTCATCAAACACCTCCTTGTACTGTTCTAACAGTGGTTCAATTATTTCTTAAACAGTCATTCTGTTCCCTTCAGCACTCGTTAGAAAAATTTCTCCTATCATTTTAGGGTTTTTTCAATCAACTTTTGCAATTTCTCTTCTAATATCAGCTTGATTTTCTGTATATTCTCCCATCCCTTCAATACTATTGGTTTTTCTTCAGCTTGGAAACTCAGTGTCATTTCATTGAAATCAAGTACAATGAGACTATATCTTTTCATCCAATCTGCTCCCAAGACCATATCACTTCTCCTCATTGACAAAACTCTAAAGTCATGCTCAAATTGGTGCCCCTGCATTTTTCAGCTTAATGCATTACTCTTAGCTGTACTGTAAAGTTCTCACCATTTGCCACACTAATAGTCAAGGGATTAGTTTGCATTACTTCCACACTCTCTTTAGCCCATATAGAAATGATGAAGCTACAAGTGCTGCCATTATCTATCAAAATATTCAGTGACTTTCCTTTTATAATGCTCT
The DNA here is from genome assembly GCA_019671005.1 of Hibiscus mutabilis. Classification (NCBI taxonomy): domain Eukaryota; kingdom Viridiplantae; phylum Streptophyta; class Magnoliopsida; order Malvales; family Malvaceae; genus Hibiscus; species Hibiscus mutabilis. The sequence goes on along the minus strand of CM033749.1, from coordinate 14,294,576 downwards.
ATATTCTCAGTGTACTATATCGTGTGCTCCCAGTCAGAGCATTAATGGATATCTCAAGGTTTCCTCCATCTACTTGACCTTCTGTTTTTTCAAGTTTTTCCTCTTTTGCCAATGCCTCTTCTTCAGTATCTTCTTCCTCCATACAGTTTAATTGTTTCACCTTGCATTGATGACCAGGGTTGAACTTCTCCTCACACTTAAAATATAAATTATAAGCTCTTCTATACTCCACCAATGACTATTTGTTGTGCTGATTAGGGACAACAGATTTTTGAAGAGTATAATAAGTCTTTGCATAGGAACTTGGGGATTATAAGGAGTAGTTCTGGGCAAATATTTATGTTTTCTGGCTTTAATCTCTAAGGTTAATTCATAGAACTTAGTATGTCTGCATGCATCAGATATTGTTTTAGGTTGCAAAGCCTTAACCTTGTGCTTCAGTTCCTCTTTGTGCCCATTGATGAAACTAGAAACAAAATAACTCTCCCTTATTCGATCATTCTGTAACAACATAAATGGTTTAAATTTTCCAAAATTTTCTTGGTAATCTTCCACTGAACCTTTTTGCACCAGTTTATTAAATTCTTCCACAATATCGGTATATGTTATCACAAAATTTATGACACAAATCAACAGTAAATTCATACCAAGTGAGCCTGTGTTTCTGCATCATATAGTCAGCGAATTATGTTTTTGCCTTTCCTATCAAATATATAAGTACCATTTTTATTTTTTGTTCTCCAGGTACAGAAAAAATATTGAAGTACTTTTCACATTTTTGAATCCAGCCTCTAAGGTTATGCCCTTCAAAGAACTGTAGTAACTCAATCTTAGGCCTAGGCATAAAGTTTCCAGACCTTCCAAAACTGCTATTCTGACTGTTTTTCACTTGTAACATCTCTTCATTACCACTTGAGGCCTCACTCACAAGTGCATTATTGTTCTCAAATAACTTAGTGGATTTTGCAGCTAAAATACCAGGTTCTTCCATTTTAAGTGAGTATTTTTCTTTTTCATCTAGCACCATAACATGCTTGGAAAGTTTTCCATCGTTCTTAGTAGAGTTATCCAGAATTATCTGACTAGTATTTCTTTGTTCTAGCGCAGGACTTTGCTCCCTTTCTTTGGCCGACATCATGTTCACCAGCTTTTCCAGATAAACATTGTTTTCACTCACTCGAGTGTTGTTCTTATCTAGATTCAATTCGATTCTGCTCATTTGGTCCTTCAGTCGAGCTCGTTGTGCCTCCCACCCTTCTGGAATTGTTTCTCCTTCCTTTGGTGTTTCTGAAGTAGCACCTACATCAGTAGCATTCTGTCATATTTTGGCTTTTCTTAAGTCGTCCCAGTTTGTCTAATGATCTTAAAAACGTGGCTCTGATTATCAATTTGTCACGAACGGATAGAAAATGTAAAGAAAGTATTCAAGAAGCAGAGAGAATTTAGGATTAAAAGAAGAGATGAATTTTCATTTCATTCAAGATAAGATGAGACTGTTACAACCCTTGCAATATATTCAGCTAAAAAAAATAAAAACAATTAAAAATACCAACACCACTTATTTAATAACAGCCGGCTGTTCTTTGTAACTAACTAGCCGTTTGGCTCACGGGCTCCTTCATCCATTTAACATGTAGCTAGTACTTGGGCCGGCATTCTTCAATCCAGTATAATTGGGAGCAGTTGAACCATTATCCTGTAGAACTCCAACGTCGTGGCAGATTAATACCTCCTAATTCTTTCAATTCAATCAACCTCTGTCCCTCGATCCCAATTCCTTTTTCACGAACCCTAACTTTTTCCCCCAATTCTTCCATATTCATGACACTGTTCAGCATGAGTATTCATATCCTTCGGGGACATGTTGAACAATAGTTGCCAGGAGTTGTGTTGGAAGACTCGCCGTCACTGTAAACACCTAAAAGTTCAGAGCCTAACTTTGTCCAACAATATGTCCTTCCGACCTACAAAAGGTCTTTGATTCACCTTCAACTTGCAGGATACAGGCAACGTTTGTCCCCATTGCAGGCACCGGTAAGATCATCAGTTTGATTGCGGTATAAATTGTATCAAATCAGTTGAAGAGGTCTTGGACTGACTCACAAAATCACCAGCGGCAAAACACAAAATCCAATCAAACCCAACTAAATAACCAATCACTCAGCATCATCGTCTCCAGTCTTAAAACCTGCCTGCCATAATCAATAACAATGGCAACGTGATACGCAACATTCATTGTTGATCAATGAATCCTGCACTGGTAATTTCATCTTAAGAAACGGCTATGCCATTCATTGTCGATCAATCGCATACATTCGCTCTGAATTTATTTTATTGATGTTAAGCATGAATAAGACTAGCTTAAAACAGATCTTAGCCATGTCTCTGTGTTTGAATGCTCTATCGATAAAAGAAATGTTGACATTATGTACCTATCTTGGTGATGAATGAACCAGCACTTACTGCACATGCTTAAACAAGCATTCACGAAACAAATAAACGAAGTTATACCCTGTATATATATATTTAACGTTACAATAATGAAACGAGGTAACCACCAATTTCCCCAAGTATGGCCCTAACCTTCTTTTCTTGAACTATTAATAACAAAAAGCAATGTTTGCGAGAATATAAAACCAAAACACTTAAAAACTGGGTAGGCATCCATATAACTCAAAAAGGGACCTGCATTAGTGAGACCGACTACCCAATTACGCCATCTATGCCTGCAAATTGCGTACAAAATATCAGCATAGGACTTGGGAGAAACTGAAGAAGCCACCCAAAAGGCTACAATCAGCAACGTCAGGTTTTACTGTAATAAGGTTATCCGCGTGAGCTTACCTTGTTTGCAATGTTGTTGGAGAGCCACTCAAGTCCCTCATACAGTCCTTCACCGGAAGTAGCGCATGTGCTCTGGATATACCTGCAAAATGTGTTACAGAGGGTGATATACAATAACCACAGCTAGAGAGTGACGGATACAAGACGGGGAATTGTTCATCTTACCAGTGGCGCTGGCGGAGAGAATGCAGACCAAGTTTGTCAGTGATCTCAGCAGCATTCATAGCATTTGGGAGATCTTGCTTGTTTGCTAAGACTAGCAGCACAGCATCCCTCAACTCATCCTGCCAATGCACATAAAAAAGTATGTTAAGTGTTGGCAGAACTACCCCTCCCCTCCCATCCAACAACCTCACAACAGCGTTCATTGCAACAGAAACAAGAAACTTTACTGCTCAGATACCTCATTCAGCATCCTGTGCAACTCATCCCTAGCTTCAACCACACGATCACGATCGTTGCTATCAACCACAAAAATAAGTCCTTGGGTGTTTTGGAAGTAATGCCTCCACAACGGTCGGATCTATGCAGAAAATCAAAGCAGGTAAGCCAATTGATTAATTCAGATAAACAAAAACCGCATTCATTTTTCAAGTATTCTAAAAGATCTAACAAGATCTAAGATATATTCAAAACAGAAGGTACAATTTTGACTGCTGCATATCCACCTTATACTAAATGAAGATCCAACTTATGCTATCTCCTTTCAAGGAACTGCAAATATTCATTTTATCAAGATATGGTAGATAGAATCTATGAAACCAGCCATTCCCACCCATAGCTATCATAATAAAAAGAGCATAACAAAAGATGCCCTATATAAGATCCTTTTGATGCATTTTTTTACAGTCAAAAATAACAAAATTGAAGAAAACTAAAGCACGGTACCTTGTCCTGGCCACCAACATCCCAAACAGTGAAACTGATGTTCTTGTATTCCACAGTTTCAACATTGAAACCTACATGATAAATAATATATCATAATTAGCCATCGTCTTTTAAGGAAATGAAGACTCAAATGTTACTGTGAAACGCAGAAATAGCGACGTACCTATAGTGGGAATGGTAGTGACAATCTCTCCCAACTTAAGCTTGTAAAGAATTGTGGTTTTACCAGCGGCATCAAGTCCAACCATCAGTATGCGCATCTCTTTCTTGGCAAAAAGCCGGCTGAATAGCTTCCCGAAAGACAGCCCCATTCTTCACGTCTGCAACCATTAATATAATAATATCCACATATCAATTCCGATAATGATCAATTTATTTGAAAATAAAATCATGTGTTCAAGATCAGCAGAGATCCAACGACCATATTTGAAAACAAACATAGGATGGTCCGAGCGGCGATCGGAAACCAAACAGAGACTAAATCTAATCCAGATCAACACATGGAAATCTAAATACCAATAAATCACTGCATGAAATCAATTAAAAAAACGCAGATCGAAGCAATTTAACGAACTTACGATGCTTCCAAGAATCAGAGCGAAAAAAACAACGCAAAGGATTGAAAACACAAGGTATTTAAACAAAAATTGAAGTCAAAATTAAAAAAAAAAAGCAGATCGAGAAAAATTAAGTGAAAAATGAGAATATTCTTTGGTTTTGAGAGACTTGCCTGAGAGAAATGCGAACGATTATTACGCGAAGCCGATCAAAAGAGAGGAGCGGAGATCTACACCTCCCTCTCGAAATCGAAGGAGCTGTCTTCCAGTGAATTTAATCGGCTTTGGAGCTTGGGCATTCTATTTATCAATCCAATGCCAAAACAGTCTTAGTCTAACGGAACGCCGTCTGCCCTTTTCTTATTGTTCACAAAGGATCATCCGTTAGTCGGCATCGTACCTTATGACGCCGTTATCACGACGCTTTATATGCACGCGGTGTAGATCGTTGTCCTTTTGGGAAATAAAATGGTCGGTAGCCGGTTTCCCTCTAGAGATTTTTTTGGTAAACTACGCATTTAGTCAATAACCTTTTCTTTTGTTTCTGTTTGGGTCAGACATCTTTAAATTTTTCTGATTTTATCACCCTACTTTGAATTTTGTTTTTCTTGTCATCCTATCATTAGTTGTGTAATGGAAATTCTAAAACTCTGCGTTTAGAGAAATTTCATTTATGAAATTAACCTAATATTTTATCTTTTCTTCCCCCCACCATGATTGATATCTTTTCCCTTTGTTGTTCAATTGTCGTTTAACATCATTTACGACGTAACTTGTATAAAAAAGTTTCACTTTCCCTTCTTTCTTCTTCTCAGTTTGGTTTTCTTTGAAATTCACTCGAAATAGACAAAATTCAAATTAAAACTTCGACCTTATCTTGGTTCGATTAGCAATCTTCATTGCATGATCACTGTGGAATCAAGTTGTATTGCTTTTATCCTCATTCTCAACCTTCCACTATTCAAATTTGAAAGAAATACTGACATTAGTGAATCAAAAGAAATATGAAAATATATGTTTGAAATAAAAGTTTCAATTTTCAAGGGCTTTTGTATAAATTTACACTAAAAAATTAAACAGTATTAGAGACTTAAGAGTCGAGAAAAAAATGAAATTCAAAAGTTGATGATAAAATAAAAAAATTAAAGTTAAGCTACCAAAACAAAAATAAAGGTAAGGTTGATTGATCAAAAACATATTTTACCTATTTTTCATAAAGGAAATTCTTTTTTGAGAAATTCATAAAGGAAACTTGAATAATAGATCTTGTGGTAAAAATGTAATTAGACCCTATTGATTACGAATGTCAACAATTAAAACAAGTAATCATTACATTAATGTTCTCATCTATTTTATATAATTTTTATTGATGTGATTGTTAAGTGTATAAAAGTACTATATTTCTACCTTTTTTACTCATATTATTGTTACACTTAGGCCCATTTTACTTGCATTCTTAGTCATTCAAGCATAGTTTCGTAGTTCCCTCGTCTATTGAGTTTGGCTTTATATTTTGATGTTTTTTGTAGAGAAATTGCTGTTGTTTTGCTTTATTTTGTGCAAGACGAGTTGCTGAACCACTTGCCGAAGGATGTCCTGGCAAGTTAAGATAAGGATGATGACTTGCCGAACCACTTGCCGAAGGATGCCATGGCAAATCGCAATAAAAGCCATTATCTACAGAATTATCTCAATACGCAAAGGATAATTATCCCAGATTCAAATTCAAATCTGAATTAGTTAGAGATCAAATCCCACGGATTCCACACGTATTTGGACTCATTCTCCTCACCTATTTGAGGAGATCGCAACAACAACATGATAGAGACGATTGGAGAGAGTGAGATCGAATCGCAAAGAGGGATTCACGAACAACCATTAGAGGAGTTCATCTCCTCCATTTCTTTTCATCTTGTATCGTGTTATCCCATGTCTGGGTTTTATTCATTTGTGTTTTCTTTTTACACAACAATGAACTAGATTAACTTGGCTTGGGTTATCGGGTTTTATTAGTGTGTAGAGACAGATAAATGGTTTTTGTTTTTAATTCAATAAAGATTTAGTGTTTGTCCAATCTTGATTCTTAATTTCACTTCAAGGAAACTTGGGAAAGGAACTTGAATGCATTCATTTATCTAGGCTCGGGAGAGCTAGATTCACAAAATGATTGGGTACGATTTCCATTTAAACAGTCGTTGGTGGAAACTAGTTCACCTTAGGAGTAAGGAACAGATTTCAGTGGCTAAGAAGAGTGAAAATATCGATGTTTCCCACCCAAGGTTAACACAGGGACGTATCACCAAGGCATGCATAATCATCAGTTTTTTGGTTAGGGATAACACGAAGGCATTGAAGAACACTATGCCAAACATTGAAGGACAATTCATTTTCCACGGTAATTCACTTGCCATAGCAATCAGCTTGCCTCAGAAATTTACTTGCCACGGCAATCACTTGCCACAACAATTACTAGCCACGACAATTCATCCAACAATCACACCACTACTCACAATAACCTGGCCTATTCTCTCATATCGATTACCTTTTTCTATTTACTCTGTTTACATAGTTTATTCTACTTGCTATTTATCACCATCTATCACTTTTAATACTCTTTTATTCCAGTGCGAGAAGCTAAGAATCAAAGTCTCACCAATCCCTATGGAGACGGTCTTAATCTATACTATTACTTGTGACGTGTTCACTTGCACTATTTGCGTTGCATCGAAATCACGCAATAAGTTTTTGGCGATGTTGCTGAGATTGGCAATGATGACTTCATTTTTAATTTCTTGCACTTTTATTTTACATTGCTATTTAATTCAAGGGGTTGACCTCATTTTGCAGTTTTTGCACTTGTGTATGACCAAAGCAAGACCTACAGCACAAGACTACCCACTTGAATCGGAGATTGAACGAGTTCTTTGTAGAAGAATGAGATAGCTAAGAGCTATGGTAGATCCACCTGTTGATCCTGTCAACAATCAAAATACCCTCGGTAATCATCATACCCTTGGCAATCAAAATTCCCTCGTCAATCAGCATGTCCTTGACAATTAGAATGCCTTTAGCAACCTGAATACCGTGACAGAAGACAATGCAGTTCTAGCAGAGTAACCTGTTTGTGTATGAAACATACCCATCCGAGGTTATCTAGTTTTAGATCTTGATGATGTCAGACCAGGCATTGTCATTCCTAAGATCCAAGCTGCAAAATTTGAGTTAAAGTCGGTTATGTTCACCATGCTCAACTCATTTGGACAATTTGGCGGTTCACCTCATGAAGACGCCATACAACATTTGAGAGCTTTCTTAAAAGTTTGTGGCTCTTTTCATCAACAAGGATTCAATAAATATGTCCTAAAGATAAAACTATTTTCCTATTCACTGAGGGATAAGGTGAGAACATGGTTGAACGGATACCATTCGAATCATTAAAATCATGGGCAGAACTATGCCGCAGTTTCCTGTTAAGGTATAATAATCCTAATATGAATGCTAGACTCCGTAATGACATTACTTCTTTTCATCAACCAGATAAAAAATCCATGTGCAAGGCTTGGGATCGATACAAGAAGCTTCTACGCAAATGTCTTATGCATGAATTTAGAGATTGGACACAAGTTGTAATGTTCTACAACGGAGTACATGCACCGACTAGGATGATGCTAGATGCCTTAGAAAATGGCACTTTCCTAGACAAATCACCTAAGAAAGCCTTAGATATCTTAGATAGACTTGCTAGCAATAATTACCAGTTCGTTCCCAACCACTAGAAAGGGATTGACAAGAAGAAATGACACTGTAATTGAGCTTGATTCATATGACGCTATTTCAGCACAACTTGCTACATTAACCAACATGGTTAAGAATTAACAGTGACCTAATGATACATGTTGCGCGTAATAAGTACTACGCAATTGTGCAAGTATACACGTCGCAAGTTATAGTATAAAAAGATATCGTCTCCACAGGGATTGGTCCTACTTCAAGAATCTAGTCTCTTGCACTGTAAAAATAAAAACACAAATAAAAGATTATAGAAGTTTAACTAATCTAGAAAGAAAATAAGTAAAAGAAAAGATGAATTCAATTGAGAGAGATAGGCCAGGTTATCGTGAGTTGAGGTGTGATAGCCGATTGGATCGTCTTGGTAAAAGAGTGCACGGGCAACTCAGTTGCCGTGGCGACTTGCACAATGGGATTGCCTTGGCAACTAATCGATGGTTGCCTGGGCGACTAGTTGGGCAACTACTTGGGCCTCTGGGCAGCAACTTCAAGGTTCGGCGGAGCGTTCTTCAATGGTTTCTTCTTATCCCTAAGTCGAAACTCTAGCTACTTGTGCATGCCTTGATAATACATCCCTGCGTGAATCAAGGGTGAACAACAACCAATCTTGCGCTCCTCTTAGCCGTTGAAATCCTTAACTTATTCCTAAGCCGGATTAATCTTCACCATCATTGGATTGAATAAAGATCATATTCATTCGTTTCTTGAATCTAACTCTCCCGATATTAGATAAATGGATGAAATCACGAGATCCTCTCCCAATTCACTCGCAAACAATAATAAGAACCAAGAATGAATAAACCTTGAAATAGAAAAGTGCAAACTCTTATTACCTAAACAAAAACCAATAGTTTCTCACAACCACAAAACACAATAACCATAGCCAAGTAAATTTAGTTCATGGCTAGGTTCCAAAGAAACACAAGATAAACAATCCCTAGCATGAACCCAATCGAACAAGGAAGAAAAGATGAAGCTTGCCGAAAATCCCTTGCCCTAGATGCTTGCCGAAAATTCCCCTTGCTTCCTCTCTTGGTCTTGTCGAATTTTGCCCTCTTGCTCTCGCTCAAGTAGTCGAAATCTCCTTGCTATTTATAGGGCTAGGCCAAAGTCCTTCTTTAAGGAGGAGTTTGAGTTGGAATTAAATTATCTTTAAAGAATATAATTCTTTATTATAATTTTATTCCTATTAGAACTTCTCCTATCTTCTTGGAATTTAATTCTTCTTTAATCTCTGCATGGCAATCAAATTCCTTTGGGCTTGGGCCTTGCTCCATGTCATTTTGGGCTTGTAAAGTCATTAATTTCGACATCCCTATTGCATTTTCTCTTTGTCGACAATTGCCATGGCAACTGGCTCGGCGTCTCCTTCATGTATTGCCCTGACAGCTAGCTCGGCATATCCTTCATGCATTGCCCTGGAAACTAGCTCGGCATTGCTTTGGCAAGTGATCCTTCATGTACACACACAAAGCACACCAAAACAGCATCTTTTCCACAAAAACTACCAAGTTATGTAATCAAGCTCAACGATGGAAGGAAACATGGATTAATGCATGAATGGCTAACTATGCAACTAATATGAGCCTAAGTCTAACAATAATATGAGTAAAAAGGGTAAGAAAAATAGTACTTTTGAACACTTATCAATACACATGAATTCAATGTAGCTTATTCATTTTGTATTTTATGTAATACTAATCACGATTCTTCTGAATGCCCATAAAATCCGGAGTCAAGTTACTATGTTGGGAATTTCAATCAGAACGACAATCAATATTCCAACAAATATAATCCAAAATGGAAAAGGCACCAAATTTTTTTGGAGTAACCAAGATGACTCCAATAATCCACCCCGTTAGAACACAGAATCATCAGGCTTTCAACAAAACATGACACGACAACAAACTCAGTTGTTGTAGCAACAATCATTATCAATAAGTCCTTTAGAAACAACTTTGAGTGCTTTTATGCTTAAGACTGAGTTTTATATGGTTGAGACTAGTAATTTTATGAAAAGTACTAACTTTTTAATAAACAGGGCTGAGATCACAATGTAGAGTCAAGGAGCAATGTTGAAATCATCGGAGACATAGGTTTGGCAATTTGCCCAAGTCCTACGCACGAGGCCACAAGGAAGTTTTCCTAGTGACACTAAGGTTGTACGAGGTACAGGGCATGAATAGTGTAAAGTGATTACCTACTGAACCGGACCAAAGGCGAGCAATGATCTAATTCAACTTGAAAAGAGAAATCAGCCAGCAAAGTAGTCCTTCATTGTGAAAGATGAGTCCAACAATGAGGCTACAACAAGTATAGATGATGAGCCTTCAGAAATTGCCACGACAATTCCACCTGCCACGACAATTCCACCTACCACGATAATTTCATCCAATGTTGCTCACTCTAATAAGATGAGTAAAGGCAAGGAAATCGGATTGCCTCCACCATTCCTACAGAGACCGAGGAAGTAGAAAAGTGAGTATCAATTGAAGAAGTTCCTTGACATCCTTAAGCAAGTTCACATTAACTTGCCATTGGTTGAGGAAATTGAGAAGATGCCCAATTATTCTAAGTTCCTTAAAGACATTGTCTCTAATCAAACAAGGCTGAATGAGTTTGAAACCGTTGCCTTGACAGAAGGATGTATGGAGATATTGCATAATTGATTGCCACCTAAGCTAAATGATCCAGGCAGACTCGTTGTACCATGTGCTATTGGCAACTATTATGTCAGAAAAGCATTATGCAACCTTGGAGCAGACATAAATCTTATGCCAAAATTAGTTTTCCAAAAATTAGGCATAGGAAATGCGAGACCAACTACAGTCACGCTGCAGCTTGCCGACAGATCTTTCGTTTAACCAGAAGGAAAAATTGATGATATTTTGGTAAGATTGGATAAATTTATTTTTCCCGCTGACTTTATTGTTTTGTATTGTGAAGCAGATGAGTTTACTTCCATCATTCTTGGAATACCATTTTTAGCAATGGGAAAGACGTTGATCGATGTCGAGGGAGGACAACTCATAATACGAGTGAATGATATGCTAGTCACGCTGAATGCTTTCAAAACACTCAAGCATGTGGATGATCCAGATGAATGCCAATTCATTAAAATCGTTGAGACAAATCTAGGTATCAATATGGAGGAATATTGCCACGACAAGTGTATGACTACTGATTCTGAATCTGAGAACATCAAGGAACGAGAACTAGACAATGAAATTCAACAAAAAACAAACTGGGCTATGAATCGACCGGGTAAAAATTTCGAATTTCTAGATTACTCAAGTAAGGAATTTACACCCCCTAAACCTTATATTGAACAACTACTGTCTTTTCAGTTGAATTCATTGGCAGAGTAATTGAAATATGTTTATTTGGGAAAAGATAACACATTGTCCATGATAATTTCTTCTCAGTTGCAGCCTGAATAGGAAAGAGAGGCAGCAAATCCTAAGCACAACTAGGGTGTTGAGTTTAGTCAAAAGCTCACTAGATTTACAAGAAAAAGGTACTCCGATTCCCTAAGATGGTTGTTTAAAGCCACCAAGACAAAATATGCTCCCTTGTTGTACAATCGAGAGTTTGGCACACTTAAAGGAAAAAAGTTCTTCGGTTTCCCATTTTGGTTATTCAAGGAAGGAATGCCATAGTAATTCTAAAGGAGATACCATAGTCAAGCTGAGACTATAAATTAAGCGCTCTAGGGAGGCAACCCTAATCTTTTTAATTCCTTTATTTTTGTTATTTTACAATTAACTTCACAGCTATTTCCTTTTTCTTTTTGTTTATTTTGTTTTTCTTTGAATTTGTTCTTTATCATTTTCTTTTTTCTAATTTTGTTTTTGTTTGTTTTAGTTTTTATCTTTATCTATATTTTCTTTATTTAATCTTTTTCTTGTTGTTTTTGTTTTTGATTTTTAGGATAAGAGTTTTGAAAGGATGGTGACTGGCCTTTATGATAGAATTTCAATTGAATGAAATTTTATATCAAAGTAGATGGAAGGCCGGCGGGTTCAAGGGATTTAAATACCACTTGAAAATTTTCACCAAAAAATTTCTTTCTCCCTTTCTTCCTAACCCGCACATCATATCCATCTTACACCCATCATTGTTTTCCTTTTTATCCATTGGTACCACATTAATTCATCTTTTTTACCAACCTTTCAACCCACCATTAAATCCCCATTACAACCTATTTTCTTTATCTTCTTCTTTTACTCTTTTCCTATCTCTTAAAACTCTTAAGATTTTCTTGTTTTCTTTTTTTCCCAAACACCATGGCCAAGAACTTGAAAACCATGCCCAAAGCAAGTTCCTCACAAGAAATTGCGCCATATGTCCGCCATTTCGTAACACCGGCTATCCAGAAAAAATTTGAGAAGAAGTTTGCCACTCAAAAAGTTTGGGAAAACAAGGTTTTGCCTATGATCTCACCAAACCAAAGTATGGTCTTGAGGATTTTGTCTAAACCATTGTTGCGGATCACAAGTGGCCGATCTTTTGCGAACAACCTGCACCGGTTAACATCTAATGGGTAAGAGAATTTTATTCACATGTTTCCAATCTAGATAACCCGTGTGTTTTCGTGCATGGTAGGTGTTAAGTGTTCAAAAGTACTATTTTTATTACCCTTTTTATTCTTATTATTGCTAGACTTAGGCTCATATTAGTTGCATTATTAGCCAGTCATGCATATTTGCATTGTTTCCTTGGTGGATAATCTTGATTTCATATTTTGCTTAATTTTGTGGAAAAAGATACTGCTTTGGTGTGTTTTTGTGTGTGTGCATAATCACTTGCCAAAGCAAGGCTGGAATCAGTTGCCAGAGCAATGCATGAAGGAGATGCCGAGCTAGTTGCTAGGGCAATGAATGAAGAAGATGCCGAGCTAGTTGCCAGGGCAATTGTCGATAAGGGATAAGATAATATGGCAGTCAAAATTGATGACTAGATAAACCCAAGATGACGTGGAGCAAAGTTAAATCCCAAAGGAGTTTGATTTCCATGAAGAGGTTAAAGAGAAATTAAATCCCAAGAAGATAGGAGAAGATCTAGAAGGAATTTAAATATAGTAAAGAATTATATTCTTTAAAAGTATTTAATTCCAACTTAACTTCCTCCTTAAAAAAGACTTTGATCTAGCCCTATAAATTGAGGACCAAGCCGTCAACTCCAAGAGAGAGCAAGTGGGAGATTTCGACAAGAGCAAGGGAGATATTTCAACAAAGAGGATTCAACCATTCTTCATCTTTTTCTTTCTTGTTCAATTAGGTTTATGTTAGAATTCTTTGTCTTGTGTTTCTTTGGAACCTAGCCATGAACTAAATCTATTTGGCTAAGGTTATTGTATTTTTGTGGTTGTGAGAAACAATTGAATTTTGTTTAGGTAATAAGAGTTTGCACTTTTAATTCAAGGTTTACTCATTCTTGGTTCTTATTCTTGTTTGCGAGTGAATTGTGAGAGGATCTCGTAACTTCATCTATTTATCTAATATCGGGAAAGTTAGATTCAAGAAACGAATGAGTATGGTCTTTATTCAATCTATTAATGGTGAAGATTAATCCGGCTTATGAATAAGTTAAGGATTTCAACGGCTAAGAGGAGCGCAAGATTGGTTATTGTTCACCCTTGATTCACGCAGGGATGTATTATCAAGGCATGCACAAATAGCTAGAGTTTTGACTTAGGGATAAGAAGAAACCATTGAAGAACGATTTGCCGAACCTTGAAGGTTGCTGCCTAGACGCCCAAGTAGTTGCCCAGCTAGGCAACCATCGATTAGTTGCCAAGGGCAACCCTTTGTGCAAGTTGCCACAACAACTGAGTTGCCCTTGCACTCTTTTACCAAGACGATCCAATCGGCTATCACACCTCAACTCACGATAACCTGGCCTATTCTCTCTCAATTGATTACATCTTCTTTTACTTATTTGCTTTCTAGTTTAGTTGTTAGTTAACCTCCTACAATCTTCTACTTGTGTTGCAAGAGATTAGATTCTTGAAGTGGCACCAATCCCTGTGGAGACGATATCTTTTACACTATAACTTGCGACGTGTACACTTGCACAATTGCGGAGCACTTATTACGTGCAACAAGTTTTTGGCGATGTTGCCAGGGATTGGCAATAGCAACTTTGTTTTTATTTTCTTGCACTTTATATATTTCTTGTTTCAGATTCGAAGGGTTAACAAACTTTGGTTTTGCATCGGTATATGACCAGGGCTAGACCGATTACACCAGAATATCCCTTTGATCCAGAAATCGAACGAACCTTGCAAAGACTCAGACAAAGGTTAATAGTAGAAATGGCTAACCAAGACGGCAATATGAATCAAGATGTTTCAGCAGGAGGATGAGTGATTCTTGCACGAAACAGAACTATTCGAGACTATCTTGAAGAAGATCTTGAAGGACTTAATCCAGGAGTTGTCACACCTGAAATTGAAGCCAACCACTTTGAGTTGAAATCGGTGATGTTCAATATGATCAACACAACTGGTCAATTTGGCGGCTCAGCAACTGAAGATGCACGACAACATCTTAAATCTTCCCTCGAGATTTGCAATTCATTCAAAATACAAGGAGTCACCCTCGATGTTTTACGACTAAGATTATTCCCTTATTCACAGAGGGATAGGGCGAAAGTATGGTTGAATAGCATTCTTGCCGGATCAATTGGATCTTGGACCGATCTTTGTCGTGATTTCCTTGCTCGATTTAATCCTACAAATTTGACTGATAAGCTTCGTAACGAAATTACATTTTTCGGCAGGCAGATGATGAATCCATGTACGAGGCTTGGGAGCGATATAGAGAACTTTTACACAAATACCCCTACAGGGATTCCCAGTGTGGACACAAGTAACAATGTTTTACAACGCTGTGAATACACCAACAAGGATGATGCTAGATGCCTCGACAAACGACATACTCCTAGATAAGTCATCGGAGGAAGCAATGCAAATTCTAAACAGGCTTGCCAAGAATGATTATCAATTCCCATCTGCTAGAAGAGGAGTAGTTAGATGCCAAGCCACAATACATGAACTGGGATCATTAAACTCAATTTCGGCACAATTGGCCACTCTAACCAAGATGGTCCAGAACATGCAGAAACCAAACAACACACAGGAAGTCAAGGTAATGGATTCCTTTTGTGAGTTATGTGGTGGTAACCATGATTCTTCTGAATGTATGCAGAATCTGGAATCCAGCTTTTATGTGGAGAATTACAACCGGAACAACAATTTGATGTCTAATACATACAATCCAGCTTGGAAGAAGCACCCAAATTTTTCATGGAGTAATCCCAACAATGCTCTAAACCATAACAATCAAAATGCACAAGCATCGGGATTCCAGCAGAATATGCCACGGCAATAGTTGCCGCAGCAACAACCGATAACATCTAGTTCTTTGGAAAATTCTCTCAATGCTTTTATGTTGAAAATTGAATCTTATATGGTTGAGAATAGTAACTTCATAAAAAGAACTGATGCTTTTATTAACATGACTGAGATGAGATTGCAAAACCAAGAGGCAACAATCAAATCATTGGAAAATCAAGTCAGACAATTTGCTCAAAACCTGAATACTAGACCGCAAGGAGGTTTACCTAGCGATACTGAAGTCGCAAGAGGAACTATCCATGAGCAATATAAGGTGATAACCACTAGAAGTGGCCAGCAACTTAAAGAGGCTCAAGCTCGCTCATCAAACAAAACTCCACAAAAAGAACAAGACAAACTCAGCGGCAAAGCCTCAGATGCTGAACCATGAATTGCCGCGACAACCAGCGATAAGCATGCCTCGGCAACCAGCAATAAGCATGCCTCGACAACCAATGATAAGGATGCCGCGACAACCAACAATAGGCACACCACGGCAACCCCAATTGACGATGCCTCGACAACTCTAGTTGCCCCGGCAATGCCATCAATCAGGTTCCAAACCAATGAAAGGATCGAAGATATCCGACTTCCATCACTATTCCCACAAAGGTTGAAGCGACAAAAGCAAGAATATCAATTCAAGAAGTTTCTTGATATCCTAAAGCAAGTCCACATCAACTTGCCATTGGTTGAAGCGATTGAACAAATGTCGAACTATGCCAAGTTTCTAAAAGACATTGTGTCTAGGAGAACAAGGCTAGGAGAGTTTGAAACAGTTGTCGCAACAGAGAGATGCATGGCCATGTTGCATAATCGCATGCCACCCAAGTTGAAAGATCCCGGAAGTTTCACAATACCTTGTTCCATCAGAAACCACTATGTTGGGAAAGCATTATGTGACCTTGGAGGAAGCATAAACTTGATGCCTAAATCGGTTTTCCAAAAACTAGGAATCGGGAAGGCTTGACCTACAATAGTTATGCTACAACTAGCCGACAGATCCTATGTGCATCCAGAGGGAAAAATCGAAGACATACTGGTAAAAGTTGATAAATTTATTTTTCCCGCTGACTTTATTGTTTTGGACTGTGAAGCAGTGAGCATGCACCTATCATTCTCGAGAGACCCTTCCTAGCAACAGGGAGAACCTTGATCGATGTTGAAAAGGGAGAACTCACAATGAGGGTGAATGACCAACAAGTTAAACTAAATGTGTTCCAAAAACTAAGGCATGCCAATGATTCGGAAGAATGCCAACTTCTTCATGCCACGGCAGAGTTTAACTTCGACGAGGAATTTAGTTGCCTCGGTAACTATATTGCCGATCAAGAGGAACCTGATGAGTAACCGATCGATGTGGAACAACAAGAAGAGGCAAATTGGTTAGTCAATCGACAAGGTACATACTTTGAACCACTGGATTACTCAGGTAAGGAAGGTAAACTCGAAAAGCCCTTCATTGAATAACCACCGATTCTTGAGTTGAAACAGTTGCCAGGGCAACTAAAATATGCTTGCTTGGGAACTGATAATACATTGCCTGTAATTATTTCCTCTAAGTTACAGCCTGAGTAGGAAAAGAAGATGATCAAAATGTTGATGCTACACTAGAAGGCAATAAGGTGGACAATTGCCGACTTGAAGGGAATAAGCCCAGCAATGTGCATGCAAAAGATTTTGTTGGAAGATGATCACAAACCTTCGATTGAGGCCCAGAGGAGACTGAATCATGCCATGAAAGGGGTTGTAATGAGAGAAATCATCAAGTGGCTTGACGCCGACATCATATACCCTATCTCTGATAGTACATGGGCAAGTCTAGTACAATGTGTACCGAAAATGGAAGTATAACAGTGCTAAGTAATGAAAACAATGAACTCATTCCAACCAGGACTGTGATCAGTTAGAGGGTTTGTAGGATTATCGAAAGCTAAACAAAGCCACTAGGAAAGATCACTTCCTATTACCCTTTATTGATCAAATGCTTGACCGTCTTGCAGGTAAACCCTTTTATTATTTTCTTGATGGTTATTCAGGTTACAATCAAATTGCCATAGCCCTAGAAGATCAAGAAAAGACAACCTTCACATGCCCATACGGTACTTATGCTTTTCGAATGATGCCGTTCGGATTGTGTAATACCCCGACAATCTTCCAAAGATGCATGATAGCACTCTTTTTAGACATGGTCAAAGACTTCCTTAAGATTTTTATGGATGGTTTTTTTGTTTTTGGTAATGACTTCGACAGTTGCCTCGACAATTTAGAGAAGGTGTTGGCAAGATGTGAAGAATCCGATTTAGTCCTTAATTGGGAGAAGTGCCATTTTATGGTAGATGAATGAATTGTGCTCAGCCACAAGATTTCATCCAAGGGAATCAAAGTAGACAAAGCCAAGGTGGATGTGATCGAGAGATTACCCCCACCAAGTTCGGTTAAAGGAATCTGAAGCTTTCTTGGACATGTAGGTTTTTACAAGAGGTTCATTCATAATTTTTCTAAGATTACCAAACCCTTGTGCAATTTGCTTGAACAAGATAAAGTCTTCAATTTTGATGATTCTTGCGCCCCAAGCATTCGAAACCCTAAAGGAAAAGCTTGCTTCGGCACCCATTGTCGTTCCACCCGATTGGACGATACCTTTTGAACTCATGTGTGATGCAAGTGATTTCGTGGTAGGAGCAGTCCTAGGCCAACGTATAGGTAAGACCTTACATGTGATATACTATGCTAGTAAAACTCTTAATAGTGCTCAAGTGAATTACACAACAACGAAGAAAGAGTTACTAGCCATAGTTTTTGCATTTGACAAGTTTCGATCCTATTTGATTGGTACAAAGGTAATTGTTCATACGGACCATTCGGTAATTAAGTATCTATTTGCTAAAAAGGATGTCAAACCTCATTTGATTCGTTGGATATTGCTTTTACAAGAGTTTGACATTGAAATTAAGGACAAAAAAGGAACAGAAAGTCAAGTGGCCGATCATTTATCACGCTTAGAACGCAATAGGGAGGAGGACGCAGATTTAGAGATATGTGATGCATTCCCAGATGAGCAACTGTTAGTTGCCTCGGCAACCATGGATGCACACGCCTCAGCAACCCTCGACGCCTCGACAACTTTAGACGCGCATGCCTCGGCAACTCTAGACGCGTATGCCTCGGTAACCATGGAAGCACTTGCCACGGCAACACATACCTCGGTAATACCCGAGTAGGCAGATTTAATTAATTTCCTTGTTTGTGGTATTTTACCTTATGACCTTACTCACCAAGGAAAGAAGTTGTTCCGCCATGATGCTAAAAATTACTTTTAGGACAAGCCTCTTTTGTTTAAACAATGTGCAGATTAGGTTATACGCCGATGTGTCCCTGAAGAGGAGCAGCAGAATGTACTCCAACAATGCCATTCTTCACCCTATGGAGGACATTTTGGAGGAACACGTACCACGGCCAAAGTTTTGCAATCTAGTTCATATTGGCCAACACTGTACAAAGATGCACAAGAGTTTTACAAGCAATGTGATCATTGCCAAATGACGGGCAATATCTCTAGACGACAAGAGATACCGCTCCAAAACATCATCGAGGTAGAACTATTAAATGTATGGGGGATCGATTTTATGGGACCTTTCCCATCTTCATTCGACAACCTCTAGGCAGCTGCAGTTCCCACAAATGATTCCAAGACCGTGCAACGATTCTTGCAAAAAAATATATTTACACGGTTTGGGATGCCGAGAGCAATTATCAGTAATGAAGGCAAGCACTTTGACAATAAACTTATTGCCAAGATGTTGCAATGCTTCGGCGTGTCACACAAAATTGCCACGGCATATCACCCACAAACCAATGGGCAAGCAGAAATTTCCAACCGAGAATTGAAGGGTATACTCGAGAAAGTTGTAAATCCCACTAGGAAGGATTGGTCAATAAGACTAGATGATGCACTTTGGGCATATTTCACTGCATTCAAAACACCCTTAGGTATGTCTCCTTTCCGACTTGTCTATGGCAAAACATGCCATCTACCGGTGGAAATCGAACACAAGGCATATTGGGCAATCAAGACCGTGAATATGGATTGGGAAAGTGCCGTGCAAAAGCATTTGTTGGACCTCACGAGATATAAGAATTCCGTGCACTCGCCTATAACAATGCACGAATCTACAAGGAGAAAACAAAGCATTGGCATGACAAGAAACTATTGCCGCGACAATTCATGCCAGGGCAACTAGTTCTCTTATTCAATTCTCGGCTGAAACTTTTTCTGGGAAAACTGAAATCAAGATGGTCGGGACCATTCGAAGTTGTCAAACCGTTCTCCCATGGTGCCATGATAATCAAGTCCATCACTGAAGAACATGAATTCAAAGTCAACGGACAAAGATTGAAGCACTACTACGGTGCCCATGTGGAACGTAACAAAGAAGTGGTCTCCTTAAAAGATGCATGAGCATGCTCTCATTTCGATATTTTCTTTTTCTTTTTATTTTTTTGAACTATTTAATTTTTTATATTAATTTCGGTTATTTTTTTCTTTTTAGGATAGATTTATTTATTTTCTTTAAGATTAAGATTACATCTTTCTTTCATATTTATCTAATTGTTTTTAAATTTTAAGTTTAAGAATTTCTTTGCACATCTTTATTTATTTTCTTTTATTAGTTTATCTTTAATTTTAATCCTTATTTTATTTGTTTTTGAATTGTAGGAAACGAGTTCAAGATAAAGAGGAATTTGATTCAAGAAGGAAACTTCTTCAAAAAGGAAATTAATGGGCTAAAGCTAAGGCTTATATTAAGCCTCCAACTTACCCTAAATAAACCCTACATAGCCGGCCAAATCCTTCTCCTTCCCCAAACCCCCTAGCCGACCCCTACCCCCAATCAAAACCCTTGTTTTCTTTTTTTCCAATTAAATCCACACACCATATTTACTACCTATCTTTTCTATTTAACCCATCACCCTTAACTTCCTAGAAAATTATTCCTACTTTTCATCTTGCAACTCTTTAGTTTCTTTTGCTTTCTTTTCTTTGTGTCTACCAAACTCATAACCAAGACATCCATGGCATCCAAAATCGAATTTTTGGTTAATCCAAGTTCCTCCAAAGAACCAAGATACAAGAAGTTTGCTACACCAGTGGTTCAAGAAAGATTTCACTCCAAGTTTGAAAGCCAAAAGATTTGCGAAGAACAAGGCTTTGAATACTCCAAATCTCATCAAGATTTTGGCCTTGAACCATTCATCTTCGAAGGGATTGCACATCAAAAGTGGCAAATCTTTTGTCATCAATCAGAACCGGGTAACATCTCATGGGTAAGAAATTCTATGCTTACTCACCTAACTCGGATAATCCTTATGTTTTTGTTCGTGACAAGGCTATACTCATAAGCCTCGAAAACATCACACCTTTTACGTTCTCTACATTGAGAAGGACGAGCATAAAGCCTTTTTTGATCAACTTACGCCCAAGCAACTCGACAAGGTGCTTCAAGAACTCACTCTACCGGGAACTCATTGGAACGATGGTAAATACAAGGGCACGGTAAATCACCTTCGGCTTAAGCCCGAGGCAAAATTATGGAATAAGTTTGTTAAAACTTCTTTAATGCCCATCACACACAATACTACCGTTGATACACCTCGTCTTTTGCTCTTACATTCTATCTTGCATAATCGCATCATTAACATTGGAAAAATTATTTGTGATGAGATTTTTGTATGTAGCACAAAAGACAAGGGTTCTCTTTTCTTCCCTTGCTTAATTTCCAATCTTTGCAAGGAGATGCATGTCCCAAGTGAGTCCACTGATGAAAAGGCCCTACCAAAGTCCGGTTGGAATCGAGCACAAATTCGAAAGCTAATGGGAGAGGCACCGGTAAAATCCCCAATGCCTTCAATTGCCGCGGCAACTCCTGCCGCCTCGGCAACCTACATTGCGCCTGCCCAAGCAGTTACCACGGTAACCAACACTGAAGATGTCACGGCAACCAAAGCTAAAGATGACCTGACAACCACTGCAAAAGCCAAAGGTAAAGCACCTATGCCCGAATCAACTCGTACTGAATCATTGTCCGATTTTTCAGATTCAGACGAGTCCTCCATTGCACCAACAAAGACCGCACCAATCGAATCCTCCAAGCCCAAGTGAAAAGCCAATGATATTGATGAAGAGGACGATGAGGACAACCACCATCGGCAACAAGGAAGCAACCATCGCGTTCAAGCAAAAGAATCAAGACACCGACCAAAAGGAAACTAATCATCCATGACGGCAAACTCTCAGAGTAAGTCCTCCTTTGCATTTTACTTTTCTTTATTTTTATTTTTATTTTTCTTTGTTGCATGCATTAAGGATAATGCCTCACTCGAGTTTGGGGGGGATTGTTATTTGTTAGTTACCATGTTTAGTTGTATTCATCTTAAGTATTGCATTTAGGATACATAAATTGCTTGCCATGCCTTTAGTTGGAACAAGAATTGCCTAGATTTGATGAATATCCGATGATGACTTTGCCAATGTACTTAATTGATAGAACTTTTTATTCTAGGATAAACATGGAAACACTTAGAATTTTACTATAATGCTAAATTGTGATGAAACACTGTTGTGGTTTGATTGATTTAAGGAATTCTAGTGAACTTAGGTTGATAATTAAACAAATTGGGGGATTAGAATAAAAATTGGATAAATGCTAGAGGTGCCCGAAATTGGCTCTAGCATGTGCTAAAAAAATTGATCGCTAGAGGTGCCCGAAACCGGCTCTAGTTAAAACATGTTAAAAGAACCCAATGAAGTAATTTGAAAACCTCTTGTTTACATAGAATCTGAAAAATCAACTTTCACACAACTCCGCACACACTCACAAGCATTATAGTTTGATTCCGAGTAACTCCTAAGTTTTCCGAAAAATGAAAAGCCAATCATACTTTGTGCCACGGTTCTGAGAATTGAAATCAAGTTCAAAGCTAAGTTTGTGAAAATTGAAGTCTTGGCAGGTAATTATTAGTTTGCATTGCTTGAGGACAAGAAATAGTTCGAATTTAGGGGTGTGTTAACTGTTCAAAAGTACTATTTATATTACCCATTTTAATATTATTATTGCTAGACTTAGGCTCATATTAGTTGCATTATTAGTCATTCATGCATATTTGCATTGTTTCCTTGGTGGACAAGCTTGATTTCATATTTTGCATAATTTTGTGGAAAAAGATACTGCTTTGGTGTGTTTTTGTGTGTGTGCATAATCATTTGCCAAAGCAAGGTTGTAACCAGTTGCCCGGGCAATGCATGAAGGAGTTACCGAGCTAGTTGCCAGGGCAATGCATGAAGGAGATGCCGAGCTAGTTGCCAGGGCAATTGTCGATAAGGGATCAGATGATATGGCTGTCAAAATTGATGACTAGATAAACCCAAGATGATGTGGAGCAAAGTTAAATCCCAAAGGAGTTTGTTTTCCATGAAGAGGTTAAAGAGAAATTAAATCCCAAGAAGATAGGAGAAGATCTAGAAGGAATTTAAATGTAATAAAGAATTATATTCTTTAAAAGTATTTAATTCCAAGTTAACTTCCTCCTTAAAAAAGACTTTGACCTAGCCCTATAAATTGAGGACCAAGCCGTCAACTCCAAGGGAGAGCAAGTGGGAGATTTCGACAAGAGCATGGGAGAGATTTCGACAAAGAGGCTTCAACCATTCTTTATCTTTTTCTTTCTTGTTCAATTAGGTTTATGTTAGGAATTCTTTGTCTTGTGCTTCTTTGGAACCTAGTCATGAACTAAATATATTTGGATAAGGTTATTGTGTTTTGTGGTTGTGAGAAACAATTGGATTTTGTTTAGGTAATAAGAGTTTGCACTTTTAATTCAAGCTTTACTCATTCTTGGTTCTTATTCTTGTTTGCGAGTGAATTGGGAGAAGATCTCTTAACTTCATCTATTTATCTAGTATCGGGAGAGTTAGATTCAAGAAACGATGAGTATGGTCTTTATTCAATCTATTGATGGTGAAGATTAATCCGGCTTAGGAATAAGTTAAGGATTTCAACGGCTAAGAAGAGCGCAAGATTGGTTGTTGTTCACCCTTGATTCACACAGGGATGTATTATCAAGGCATGAACAAATTGCTAGAGTTTTGACTTAGGGGTAAGAAGAAACCATTGAAGAACGCTCCGCCGAACCTTGAAGTTGCTGCCCAGCCACCCAAACAGTTTCCCATCCAGTTGCCCAGGAAACCGTCGATTAGTTGCCAAGGCAACCCCACTGCGCAAGTTGCCACGGCAACTGAGTTGCCCTTGCACTCTTTTACCAAGACGATCCAATCGGCTATCACACCTTAACTCACGATAACCTGGCCTATTCTCTCTCATTTGATTACATATTCTTTTACTTATTTGCTTTCTACTTTAGTTGTTAGTTAAACTCCTACAATTTTCTACTTGTTTTCTTTACTTTTTATAGTGCAAGAGATTAGATTCTTGAAGTGGCACCAATCCCTGTGGAGACGATATCTTTTATACTATAACTTGCAACGTGTACACTTGCACAATTACGGAGCACTTATTACGGGCAACAGTAGGGATATTTTTCTTGATGCCACTACGATCAATGAATATTATGGGTTGTTCTTCACACATGATGAGCACACTGAATTTATGGATAATATCACCATAGAAGAGATAGACCAAGTCCTCAAGGACGTCACCATTGAAGGAAATGAGTGGAATGATGGAGATTTAAAAGGCATAGTGAATCAGGTCATGCTAAAATAGGCGGTAAAATTGTGGAATAACTTCCTCAAAACTCGTTTGATGCCCACAACTCATAAAACTACTATTTTTTACTCTCGTTTATTATTGCTACATTATATTTTGCATAACCGTACTATTAATGTTGGACAAATTATTATTGATGAAATTTATGCTTGTAGCAAGAAGGATGCGGGTGCACTATATTTCCCTAATTTGATTTAAATCTTATGCGCAAGGGAGATAGTACCGTCTGAGACTACAAATGAGAAGGTGGCTGATAAGTGTTCAAAAGTACTATTTTTCTTACCCTTTTTACTCTTATTATTGTTAGACTTAGGCTCATATTAGTTGCATAATTAGCCATTCATGCATTAATCCATGTTTCCTTCCATCGTTGAGCTTGATTACATAACTTGGTAGTTTTTGTGGGAAAAGATGATGCTTGGGTGTGTTTTGTGTGCATGTGCAAAATCACTTGCCAAAGCAAGGCTAGAACTAGTTGCCAGGGTAATGCATGAAGGAGATGCCGAGCTAGTTGCCAATGCATGAAGGAGATGCCGAGCTAGTCGCCAAGGCAATTGTTAACAAAGAATAAGGTGATATGGTAGTCGAAATTGATGACTAGACAAGCCCAAGATGATGTGGAGCAAAGCTAAATCCCAAAGGAGTTTGATTTCCATGAAGAGGTTAAAGAAGAATTAAATCCCAAGAAGATAGGAGAAGTTCTAGAAGGAATATAAATATAATAAAGAATTATATTCTTTAAAGATAATTTAATTCCAACTTAACTTCCTCCTCAAAGAAGGACTTTGACCTAGCCCTATAAATAGATCACCAAGCCGTCAACTCCAAGGGGGAGATCTCGACAAGAAGGCTTAATCCATCCTTCATCTTTTTCTATCTTGTTCAATTAGGTTCATGCTAGGAATTCTTTATCTTGTGTTTCTTTGGAACCTAGCCATGAACTAAATCTATTTGGCTAAGGTTATTGTGTTTTGTTGTTGAGAGAAACAACTGGATTTTGTTTAGGTAATAAGAGTTTGCACTTTTCTATTCAAGGTTTATTCATTATTGGTTCTTATTCTTGTTTGCGAGTGAATTGGGAGAGGATCTCGTAACTTCATCTATTTATCTAATATCGGGAGAGTTAGATTCAAGAAACGAATGAATATGATCTTTATTCAATCTATTGATGGTGAAGATTAATCTGGCTTAGGAATAAGTTAAGGATTTCAATGACTAAGAAGAGCGCAAGATTGGTTGTTGTTCACCCTTGATTCACGCAGGGATGTATTATCAAGGCATGCACAAGTAGCTAGAGTTTCAACTTAGGGATAAGAAGAAACCATTGAAGAACGCTTTGCCGAACCTTGAAGGTTGCTACCTAGACGCCCAAGTAGTTGCCCAGCTAGTCGCCCAGGCAACCATCGATTAGTTGCCAAGGTAACCCTTTGTGCAAGTTGCCACAGCAACTGAGTTGCCCTTGCACTCTTTTACCAAGACGATCCAATCGGCTATTACACCTCAACTCACGATAACCTGGCCTATCTCTCTTATTTGATATCATCTATTCTTTTACTTTATTGCTTTCTAGTTTAGTTATTAGTTAAACTCTTATAATCTTCTATTTGTGTTTTCACTTTTTACAGTGCAAGAGATTAGATTCTTGAAGTGGCTCCAATCCCTTTGGAGACGATATCTTTTATAATATAACTTGCGACGTGTATACTTGCACAATTGCGTAGCACTTATTGCGTGCAACAAGTTTTTGGCGCCGTTGCCGGGGATTGGCAATAGCGACTTTGTTTTTATTTTCTTGCATTTTTTTATTTTTCTTGTTTAAGATTCAAAGGGTTAATAAACTTTGGTTTGCATTGGTATATGCAGGGCGAGACCGATTACACCAGAATATCCCTTTGATCCAGAAATCGAACGAACCTTACAAAGACTTAGACGAAGGTTAAGAGTAGCAATGGCTAATCAAGACAGCAATATGAATCAAGATGTACCAGCAGGAGGAGGAGTGATTCTTGCACGAAACAAAACTATTCGAGACTATCTTGAAGAAGATCTTGATGGACTTAATCCCAGAGTTGTCGCACCTGAAATTGAAGCCGGCCACTTTGATTTGAAACCGGTGATGTTTAATATGATCAACACAATTGGTAAATTTGGCGGCTCAGCAACTGAAGATGCACGACAACATCTTAAATCTTTCCTCGAGATTTGCAACACATTCAAAATACACGAAGTCACCCCCGATGTATTATGATTAAGATTATTCCCTTATTCACTGAGGGAAAGGGCGAAAGCATGGTTGAATAGCATTCCTTTCGGATCAATAGGATCTTGGACCGATCTTTGTCGTGATTTCCTTGCTCGGTTTAATCCTACAAATTTGACTGATAAGCTTCGTAGCGACATTACTTCTTTTCGGTAGGCAGATGATGAATCCATGTACGAGGCTTGGGAGCGATACAAAGAACTTCTACAGAAATACCCCCTACACGGATTCCCATTGTGGACACAAGTAACAATGTTTTACAACGCCATGAATACACCAACAAGGATGATGCTAGACGCCTCGGCAAACGGCATACTCCTAGATAAGTCGCCGGAGGAAGCAATGCAAATTCTAAACAGGCTGGCCAAGAATGATTATCAATTGCCCTCTATTAGAAGAGGAGGAGTTAGACGCCAAGCCTCAATACATGAACTAGGATCATTAGACTCAATTTTGGCACAATTGGCTACCTTAACCAATATGGTCTAGAACATGCAGAAACCAAACAACACACATGAGGTCAAGGTAATGGATTCCTTTTCTGAGTTATGTGGTGGTAACCACTATTCTTCTGAATGTATGCAGAATCCGAAATATAGCTTCTATGTGGGGAATTACAACCGGAACAACAATGTGATGTCCAATACATGCAATCCAGCTTGGAAGAAGCACCTAAATTTTTCATGAAGTAATCCCAACAATGCTCTAACCATAATAATCAGAATGCACAAGCATCGGGATTCCAGCAGAATATGCCTCGACAACATCTAGTTCTTTGGAAAATTCTCTCAATGCTTTTATGTTGAAAACTGAATCTTATATGGCCGAGAATAGTAACTTCATAAAAAGAAATGATGCTTTTATTAACAGGACTGAGATGAGATTGCAAAACCAAGAGGCGGCAATCAAATCATTGGAATCAAGTCGGACAATTTGCTTAAAACTTGAATACTAGACCGCAAGGAGGTTTACCTAGCGATACTGAAGTCGCAAGAGGAACTGGCCATGAGCAATGTAAGGCGATCACAACTAGAAGTGGCCAACAACTTAAAGAGGCTCAAGCTCGCTCACCAAACAAAACTCCACAAAAAGATCAAGACGAACCCAGTGGCAAAACCTCAGAGGATGAACTAGGAATTACCGCGGCAACCGGCAATAAGCATGCCTCGGCAACCAACGATAAGCATGCCTTGGAAACCAACGATAGGCATGCCACGACAACCCTAGTTGATGATACCTCGACAACTCCAGTTGTTCCAGCAATGCCATCAATCAGATTCCAGACCAATGAAAGGATCGAAGATATCCGACTTCCACCACCATTCCCACAAAGGTTGAAGCGACAAAAGCAAGAATATCAATTCAAGAAGTTTCTTGATATCCTAAAGTAAGTCCACATCAACCTACCATTGGTGGAAGCAATTGAACAAGTGTCGAACTATGCCAAGTTCCTTGAAGACATTGTGTCCAAGAGAACAAGGCTAGAAGAGTTTGAAACAGTTGCCACAACAAAGAGATGTATGGGGCCATGTTGCACAATCGTATGCCACCCAAGTTGAAGGATCTCAGAAGTTTCACAATACCCTGTTCCATTGGAAACCACTATGTCGGGAAAGCATTATACGACCTTGGGGCTAGCATAAACTTGATGCCTTAATCAGTTTTCCAGAAACTAGGAATCGGGAAGGTAAGACCTACAACAGTTATGCTACAGCTAGCCGACAGATCCTATGTGCATCCAGAGGGAAAAATCGAAGACATACTGGTAAAAGTTGATAAATTTATTTTTCTCGCTGACTTTATTATTTTGGATTGTGAAGCAGATGAGCATGCACCTATCATTCTCGGGAGACCATTCCTAGCAACAGGGAGAACCTTGAACGATGTTGAAAAGGGAGAACTCACAATGAGGGTGAATGACCAGCAAGTTAAACTAAATGTGTTCAAAACACTAAGGCACGCCGATGATCCAGAAGAATGCCAACTTCTTCATGCAACAGTAGAGTTTAACTTCGACGAGGAATTTAGTTGCCTCGGCAACTACATTGCTGATCAAGAGGAACCTGAGGAGTATGAAGAACTGATCAATGAGGAACAACAAGAAGAGGCAAATTGGCTAGTCAATCGACCAGGTACATACTTTGAACCACTAGATTACTCAGGTAAGGAAGGTAAGCTCGAAAAGCCCTCTATTGAACAACCACCGATTCTTGAGTTGAAACAGTTGCCAGAGCAACTAAAATATACATACTTAGGAACCGATAATACATTGCCTGTAATTATTTCTTCTAAGTTACAGCCTGAACATGAAAAAAATCTGATCAAAATGTTGATGCTACACAAGAAGGCAATAGGGTGGACAATTGCCGACTTGAAGGGAATTAGCCCGGCAGTGTGCATGCACAAGATTTTGTTGGAAGATGATCGCAAACCTTCAATTGAGGCCCAGAGGAGACTGAATCATGCCATGAAAGGGGTTGTAATGAAAGAAATCATCAAGTGGCTTGACGCCGGCATTATATACCCTATCTCTGATAGTACATGGGTAAGTCTGGTACAATGTGTACCGAAAAAGGGAGGTATAACGGTGGTAAGTAATGAAAACAATGAACTCATTCCAACCAGGACTGTGACCGGTTAGAGGGTTTGTATGGATTAATGAAAGCTAAACAAAGCCACTAGGAAAGATCACTTCCCATTACCCTTTATTGATCAAATGCTTGACCGTCTTGTAGGTAAACCCTTTTATTGTTTTCTTTATGGTTATTCAGGTTACAATCAAATTGCCATAGCACCAGAAGATCAAGAAAAGACAACCTTCACATGCCTATACGGTACTTATGCTTTCCGAAGGATGCCGTTCGGATTGTGTAACGCCCCGGCAACCTTCCAAAGATGCATGATGGCATTCTTTTCAGACATGGTCGAAGACTTCCTTGAGATCTTCATGGATGATTTTTCTATTTTTGGTAATGACTTCGACAGCTGCCTCGGCAATTTAGAGAAGGTGTTGGCAAGATGTGAAGAAACTGATTTAGTCCTCAATTGGGAGAAGTGCCATTTTATGGTAGATGAAGTAATAGTGCTCGGCCACAAGATTTCATCCAAGGGAATTGACGTAGACAAAGCCAAGGTGGACGTGATCAAGAGATTACCCCCACCAAGTTCGGTTAAAGGAATTTGAAGCTTTCATGGACATGCAAGTTTTTATAGGAGGTTTATTCATAATTTTTCTAAAATCACTAAACCCTTGTGCAATTTGCTTGAACAGGATAAAGTCTTCGATTTTGATGATTGTTGCACCCAAGCATTCGAAACCCTAAAAGAAAAGCTTGCCACGACACCCATTGTCGTTCCACCAGATTGGACGCTACCTTTTGAGCTCATGTGTGATGCAAGTGATTTTGCATTAGGAGCAGTCCTAGGCCAACACACAGGTACGACCTTCCATGTGATATACTATGCTAGTAAAACTCTTAATAGTGCTCAAGTTAATTACAGAACAACGGAGAAAGAATTACTAGCTGTAGTTTTCGCATTTGACAAGTTCCAAGCCTATTTGATTGGTACAAAGGTAATTGTTCATACGGTCTGATAAGTGTTCAAAGTACTATTTTTCTTACCCTTTTTACTCGTATTAATGTTAGACTTAGGCTCATATTAGTTACATAATTAGTCATTCATGCATTAATCCATGTTTCCTTCCATCGTTGAGCTTGATTGCATAACTTTGTTGCTTTTGTGGGAAAAGATGCTGCTTTGGTGTGTTTTGTGTGTATGTGCAGGATCTCTTGCCAAAACAAGGCTAGAGCTAGTTGCCAGGGCAATGAATGAAGGAGATGCCAAGCTAGTTTCCAGGGTAATGCATGAAGGAGACACCGAGCCAGTTGCCAGGGCAATTGTTGACAAAGAATAAGGTGATATGGTAGTCGAAATTGATGACTAGACAAGCCCAAGATGACGTGGTGCAAAGCTAAATCCCAAAGGAGTTTGATTTCCATGAAGAGGTTAAAGAAGAATTAAATTCCAAGAAGATAGGAGAAGTTCTAGAAGGAATATAATTATAATAAATAATTATATTCTTTAAAGATAATTTAATTCCAACTTAACTTCCTCCTCAAAGAAAGACTTTGACCTAGCCCTATAAATAGATCACCAAGCTGTCAACTCTAAGAGAGAGAGAGAAGAGAGAATTTTCGACAAGCATCAAGGGCAAGAAGGATTTTGACAAGCTTCATCCTTCATCTTTTTCTTTCTTGTTCAATTAGGTTCATGCTAGGGATTCTTTGTCTTGTGTTTCTTTGAAACCTAGCCATGAACTAAATCTATTTGGCTAAGGTTATTGTGTCTTGTGGTTGTGAGAAACTATTGGATTTTGTTTAGGTAATAAGAGTTTGCACTTTTCTATTCAAGGTTTATTCATTCTTGGTTCTTATTCTTGTTTGCGAGTGAATTGGGAGAGGATCTCGTAACTTCATCTATTTATCTAATATCGGAAGAGTTAGATTCAAGAAACGAATGAATATGATCTTTATTCAATCTATTGATGGTGAAGATTAATCTGGCTTAGGAATAAGTTAAGGATTTCAACGGCTAAGAGGAGCGCAAGATTGGTTGTTGTTCGCCCTTGATTCACGCAGGGATGTATTATCAAGGCATGCACAAGTAGCTAGAGTTTCGACTTAGGGATAAGAAGAAACCATTGAAGGCTCTACCGAACCTTGAAGTTGCTGCCCAGACGCCCAAGTAGTTGCCCAAGAAACCATCGATTAGTTGCCAAGGCAACCCCGTTGTGGAAGTTGCCACGACAACTGAGTTGCCCTTGCACTCTTTTACCAAGACGATCCAATCGGCTATCACACCTCAACTCACGATAACCTGGCCTATCTCTCTTATTTGATCTCTTCTATTCTTTTACTTATTTGTTTTCTAGATTAGTTATTAGTTTAAACTCCTATAATCTTTTATTTGTGTTTTTACTTTTTATAGTGCAAGAGATTAGATTCTTGAAGTGGCACCAATCCCTGTGGTGACGATATCTTTTATACTATAACTTGCGACGTGTATACTTGCACAATTGCGTAGAACTTATTACGCGCAACAAGTTTTTGGCGCCGTTGCCAGGGATTGGCAAAAGCGACTTTGTTTTTATTTTCCTGCATGTTTTATTTTTCTTGTTTAAGATTCAAAGGGCTAACAAACTTTGGTTTTGCATTGGTATATGACCAGGGCAAGACGGATTACACCAGAATATCCCTTTGATCCAAAAATCGAACGAACCTTACAAAGACTTAGATGAAGGTTAAGAGTAGCAATGGCTAATCAAGACGGCAATATGAATCAAGACTTCCAGCAGGAGGAGGAGTGATTCTTGCACGAAAGAGAACTATCCGAGACTATCTTGAAGAAGATCTTGATGGACTTAATCCATGAGTTGTCACACCTGAAATTGAAGCCGACCACTTTGAGTTGAAAACGGTGATGTTTAATATGATCAACACAATTGGTCAATTTGGCGGCTCAGCAACTGAAGATGTACGACAACATCTTAAATCTTTCCTCGAGATTTGCAACTCGTTCAAAATACACGGAGTCATCCCAGATGTTTTACGATTAAGATTATTCCCCTATTCACTGAGGAATAGGGTGAAAGCGTGGTTGAATAGCATTCCTGCCGGATCAATAGGATCTTGGACCGATCTTTGTCATGATTTCCTTGCTCGGTTTAATCCTACAAATTTGACTGATAAGCTTCGTAACGATATTACATCTTTTCGGCAGGCAGATGATGAATCCATGTACGAGGCTTGGGAGCGATATAGAGAACTTCTACACAAATGCCCCTACACGGATTCCCAATGTGGACACAAGTAACAATGTTTTACAACACCGTGAATACACCAACAAGGATGATGCTAGATGCCTCGGAAAATGGCATACTCCTAGATAAGTTGCCGGAGGAAGCAATGCAAATTCTAAACAGGCTTGCCAAGAATGACTATCAATTCCCCTCTACTAGAAGAGGAGGAGTTAGACGCCAAGCCACAATACATGAACTAGGATCATCAGACTCAATTTCGGCACAATTGGCCACTTTAACCAAGATGGTCCATAACATGCAAAAACCAAACAACACACATGAGGTCAAGGTAATGGATTCTTTTTGTGAGTTATGTGGTGATAACCATGATTCTTCTGAATGTATGCGGAATCCAGAATCCAGCTTCTATGAGAGGAATTACAACCGGAACAACAATGTGATGTCCAATACATACAATCCAGCTTGGAAGAACCACCCAAATTTTTCATGGAGTAATCCCAACAATGCTCTAAACCATAACAATCAGAATGTACAAGCATCAAGATTCCAGCAGAATATGCCACGGCAATAGTTGCCGCAACAACAACCGACAACATCTAGTTCTTTGGAAAATTCTCTCAATGCTTTTATGTTGAAAACTGAATCTTATATGGCTGAGAATAGTAACTTCATAAAAAGAACTAATGCTTTTATTAACAGGACCGAGATGAGATTGCAAAACCAAGAGGCGGCAATCAAATCTTTGGAAAATCAAGTCGAACAATTTGCTCAAAACCTGAATACTAGACCGCAAGGAGGTTTACCTAGCGACACTGAAGTCGCAAGAGGAACTGGCCATGAGCAATGTAAGGCGATCACCACTAGAAGTGGCCAAAAAATTAAAGAGGCTCAAGCTCGCTCACCAAACAAAACTCCACAAAAAGATCAAGACGAACCTAGCGGCAAAGCCTCAGACGCTGAACCAGGAATTGCCGCGGCAACCGACAATAAGCATGCCTCGGCAACCGACGATAAGGATGCCTCAACAACTTGCGATAAGTATGCCTCGGCAACCCCAGTTGATAATGCCTCGGCAACTCTAGTTATCCTAGAAATGCCGTCAATCAGGTTCCAAACCATTGAAAGGATCAAAGATATCCGACTTCCACCACCATTCCCACAAAGGTTGAAGCGACAAAAGCAAGAATATCAATTCAAGAAGTTTCTTGATATCCTAAAACAAGGCCACATCAACTTGCCATTGGTGGAAGCAATTGAACAAATGCCCAACTATGCCAAGTTTCTTAAATACATTGTGTCCAAGAGAACAAGGCTAGGAGTGTTTAAAACAGTTGGTGCAACAGAGGGATGCATGGCCATGTTGCACAATCATATGCCACCCAAGTTGAAGGATCTCAAAAGTTTCACAATACCCTGTTCCATTTGAAACCACTATGTCGGGAAAGCATTATGCGACCTTGGGGCTAGCATAAACTTGATGCCTAAATCGGTTTTCCAGAAACTAGGAATCGGGAAGGCGAGACCTACAACAGTTATGCTACAGCTAACCGACATATCCTATGTCCATCCTATATGTACCTATCATTCTCGGGAGACCATTCCTAGCAACAGGGAGAACCTTGATCGATGTTGAAAAGGGAGAACTCACAATAAGGGTGAATGCTAGCAAGTTAAACTAAATGTGTTCCAAACACTAAGGCATGACGATGATCCAGAAGAATGCTAACTTCTTCATGCCACGACAGAGTTTAACTTCGACGAGGAATTTAGTTGCATTGGCAACTACATTGCCGATCAAGAGGAACTTGAGGAGTATGAAGAACTGGTCAAAGAGGAACAACAAGAAGAGGCAAATTGGCTAGTCAATCGACCAAGTACATACTTTGAACCACTAGATTACTCAGGTAAGGAAGGTAAGCTCGAAAAGCCCTCTATTGAACAACCACCGATTCTTGAGTTGAAATAGTTGCCAGAGCAACTAAAATATGCATACTTAGGAACCGATAATACACTTCCTGTAATTATTTCTTCTAAGTTACAACCTGAGTAGGAAAAGAAGCTGATCAAAATGTTGAAGCTACACAAAAAGGCAATAGGGTGGACAATTGTCGACTTGAAGGGAATTAGCCCGGTAGTGTGCATGCACAAGATTTTGTTGGAAGATGATCACAAACCTTCAATTGAGGCCCAGAGGAGACTGAATCATGCCATAAAAGGGGTTGTAATGAACGAAATCATCAAGTGGCTTGACGTCGGCATTATATATCATATCTCTGATAGTATATGGGTAAGTCCGGTACAATGTGTACCGAAAAAAGAGGTATAACGGTGGTGAGTAATGAAAACAATAAACTCATTCCAACCAGGACTGTGACTGATTGGAGGGTTTGTATGGATTATCAAAAGCTAAACAAAGCCACTAGGAAAGATCACTTCCCATTACCTTTTATTGATCAAATGCTTGACCGTCTTCTTGGAGTAAACCCTATTATTATTTTCTTGATGGTTGTTCAGGTTACAATCAAATTGCCATAGCACCGTAAGATCAAGAAAAGACAACCTTCACATGCCCATACGGTACTTATGCTTTCCGAAGAATGTCGTTCGGATTGTGTAACGCCCCGGCAACCTTCCAAAGATGCATGATGTCACTCTTTTCAGACATGGTCGAAGACTTCCTTGAGATTTTCATGGATAATTTTTCTGTTTTTGGTAATGACTTCGACAGCTGCCTCAGTAATTTAGAGAAGGTGTTGGCGAGATGTGAAGAAACTGATTTAGTCCTAAATTGGGAGAAGTGCCATTTTATGGTAGATGAAGGAATAGTGCCTGGCCACAAGATTTAATCCAAGGGAATTGAAGTAGACAAAGCCAAGGTGGACGTGATCGAGAGATTACCCCCACCATGTTCGGTTAAAGGAATTCGAAGCTTTCTTGGACATGCAGGTTTTTACGGGAGGTTCATTCATAATTTTTCTAAAATCACTAAACCCTTGTGCAATTTGCTTGAATAGGATAAAGTCTTCGATTTCGATGATTCTTGTTGTTGCGCGTAATAAGTGCTACGCAATTGTGCAAGTATACACGTTGCAAGTTATAATATAAAAGATATAATCTCTACAGGAATTGGTGCCACTTCAGAATCTAGTCTCTTGCACTGTAAAAAGTAAAAGAAAACACAAGTAGAAGATTATAGGAGTTTTAACTAATAACTAATCTAGAAAGCAAATAGGTAAAAGGCGATGTAATTAAATGAGAGAGATAGGCCAGGTTATCGTGAGTTGAGGTGTGATAGCCGATTGGATCGTCTTGGTAAAAGAGTGCAAGGGCAACTCAGTTGCCGTGGCAACTTGCACAACGGGGTTGCCTTGGGAACTAATCGATGGTTGCCTGGGTGACTAGTTGGGCAACTACTTGGGCGTCTGGGCAGTAACCTTCAAGGTTCGGCAGATCGTTCTTCAATGGTTTCTTCTTATCCCTAAGTCGAAACTCTAGTTACTTGTGTATGCCTTGATAATACATCCTTGCGTGAATCAAGGGTGAACAACAACCAATCTTGCGCTCCTCTTAGCCGTTGAAATCCTTAACTTATTCATAAGCCGGATTAAACTTCATCATCAATAGATTGAATAAAGATCATATTTATTCATTTCTTGAATCTAACTCTCCCGATATTAGATAAATAGATGAAGTTACGAGATCCTCTCCCAATTCACTCGCAAACAAGAATAAAAACCAAGAATGAATAAACCTTGAATAGAAAAGTGCAAACTCTTATTACCTAAAAAAAATCCAATAGTTTCTCACAACCACAAGACACAATAACCTTAGCCAAATAGATTTAGTTCATGGCTAGGTTCCAAAGAAACACAAGATAAAGAATCCCTAGCATGAACCTAATTGAACAAGAAAGAAAAAGATGAAGGATGAAGCTTGTCAAAATCCTTCTTGCCCTAGATGCTTGTCGAATGTTCTCTCCTCTCTCTCCCTCTGGAGTTGACGGTATGGCCTCTAATTTATAGGGCTAGGTCAAAGTCCTTCTTTGAGGAGGAAGTTAAGTTGGAATTAAATTATCTTTAAAGAATATAATTCTTTATTATAATTATATTCCTTCTAGAACTTCTCCTATCTTCTTGGAATTTAACTCTTCTTTAATCTCTTCATGGAAATCAAACTCCTTTGGGATTTAGCTTTGCTCCACGTCATCTTGGGCTTGTCTAGTCATCAATTTCGACTACCATATCACCTTATTCTTTGTCGATAATTGCCCTAGCAACTGCTCAAGCGTCTCCTTCATGCATTGCCTCGAAAATAGCTCAACATCTCCTTCATGCATTGCCTCGCAACTGGTTCTAGCCTTGTTTAGGCAAGTGATTCTGGATACACACAAAAACACAACAACGCAGCATCTTTTCCACAAAAATCACCAAGTTATGTAATCAAGCTCAACGGTGGAAAGAAACATGAATTAATGCATGAATGACTAATTATGCAACTAATATGAGCTTAAGTCTAACAATAATATGAGTAAAAAGGGTAATAAAATAGTACTTTTGAACACTTATCACGCCCCCAAACTCGAACTATTGTTTGTCCTCAAGCATTGCAAACTAATAATTACCTGCCAAGACTTTAATCATCAAAGACATGCTTCAAACTTGAATTCAAACCTCAGAACCGTGGCACAAAGTATGATCACCTTTTAATTTTTCGGATAGCACAAAAATTATCCGGAACCAAACTATAATGCTCGTGACAATATGTGTGCGTAGTTGTGTACAAGTTGATTTTCAAGATTCTATGTGAACAATAGGGTTTTATCAATTTAATTATCGGGGCATTTATTTTTATTTTCACTAGAGCCAATTTCGGGCACCTCTAGCAATTCTTTAATGTGCATTAACTACTAGAGCCAGTTTCGGGCACCTCTAGCAAGAAAGTGCAATTACTACTAAAGCAAGTTTTGGGCACCTCTAGCAAGAAATTAACTTTTAATTTTAAATTTACCCTAATTTTAAGCAACCTAAGTTCACTAAGTTTCTTTCAATCAACAAGCCACAACCGTGTAAAAAAATTCAGCATCATAGTAAAATTCTAAGTTCTTTTCATGTAATCATAAAATTAAAGGTTCTTTCAATTAAGTGCAGTGGCAAAAATTCATCATTGGATATTCAACAAGTCTTAAGCAATTAAATCCAATTAAAGGCATGGCAAGTAACATATGCAACCTATATGTGATTGCTAATGATGAATGCAACTAAACATGAAACTAACTAGAAACCAACACCCTCTAAACTCAAGAGAAGCATTGTCCTCAATGCATGTAAAAGTGAAACTAAATGAAATGAGTTAGTCGGAGAGGTCGTCACCTCGAGTGATAAGTTTCCTTCGTGTTGTTTGCTTGATTCATTTTTCAGTCGGTGGTTGAATGCTGGTACCGCATGAATAGCATTGCTTTGATTTGATCCATGTTTGCCGATGCAGGTTCACTTGCATGGGCATTAGTAGTTGCCAAAGCCATTGTTGTTGCCTGGGCATCGCCAGTTTCTGTTGTGGTTGCTGTGCCAAGTAGTCGGCAGTGAATTTCCTTAGCATGGTGGTTGTGAGTCTTGTTGTGGAAAAGAAAACCTGGAAACTAAAGATAATGAAGAAAAATAAAATCTCTCCTAAAAATTCCAAAAATAAATAAAGAGAGAAAAAAAATAACCGAAAATAATAGAAAGAAAAAAATAGTTCGAAAAAAATAAAAAGAAAATATCGAAAGGAGAGCATGCTCATGCATCTCCTAAGGTGTCAACTTCTTTGTTTCGTTCTACATGGGCACCGTTGTAGTGCTTCAATCTCTGTCCCTTAACTTTGAATTCATGTTTGTCGGTAATGGACTTGATTATCACGGCACCATGGGAGAATGGTTTGACAACTTCGAATGGTCCCGACCATCTTGATTTTAGTTTTCCCGGGAAAAGTTTTAGTCGAGAATTGAATAAGAGAACTAGTTGCCCTGGCATGAATTGTCGCGGCAATAGTTTCTTGTCGTGCCATTGCTTTGTTTTCTCCTTGTAGATTTGTGCATTGTTATAGGTGAGTGCACGAAATTCTTCTATCTCGTTGAGGTCCAACAAACGCTTTTGTCCGACACTTTCCTAATCCATATTCACGGTCTTGATTGCTCAATATGTCTTGTGTTCGATTTCCATCGGTAGATTGCATGTTTTGCTATAGACAAGTCGGAAGGGGGACATACCTAAGGGTGTTTTGAATGCAGTGCGATATGCCCAAAGTGCGTCATCTAGTCTTACTGACCAATCCTTCCTAGAGGGATTTACAACTTTCTCGAGTATACCCTTCAATTCCTGGTTGGAAATTTCTGCTTGCCCATTGGTTTGTGGGTGATATTGCCCGTCCTTTGGAAACGATCATATTGCTTGTAAAACTCTTGGGGGTCTTTGTACAGTGTTGGCAAATACAAACGGGATTGAAAAACTTTGGCCGCGGTACGAGTTCCTCCAAAATGTCCTCTATAGGGTGAAGAATGGCATTGTCGGAGTACATTCTGTTGCTCCTCTTTAGGGATACATCGGTGTATAACCTGATCAGGGTATTGCCGAGGCATGTGCTACCGTGGTGACTGCTCCCAAGATTGCCGAGTCGTATGTGTCTAGAGTTGTCGAGGCATACGCGTCCATGGTTGCCGAGGCGTGCGAATCAATGGTTACCAAGGTGTGCGCATTTGGAGTTGCCGAGGCGTGCGCGTCAATAGCTGCTACGACATCGGGGGTTGCCGAGGCATGCACATCCATGGTTGCCGAGGCATCAAGGGTTGTTGCGGCATCGAGGATTGCTGAGGCATGCGCATCCATAGTTGCCGAGGCGTGCACGTCTAGAGTTGCCGAGGCGTGCGCGTCAAGAGCTGCTGCGGCGTCGAGGGTTGCCGAGGCATGCGCATCCATGGTTGTCGAGGCGTCAAGGGTTGCCGAGGCGTGCACATCCATGGTTGCCGAGGCAACTAAAAGTTGTTCATCCGGGAATGCATCTCATATCTCTAAATCCGCGTCCTCCTCCCTATTACGTTCTAAACGTGATAAGTGATCGGCCACTTGATTTTCTGTTCCTCTCCTGTGCATTGGCCTAGGTCTGCTTCTACCGCAAAATCACTTGCATCACACATAAGCTCAAAAGGTAGCGTCCAATCTACAATGGGTGCCGAGGCAAGCTTTTCTTTTAGGGTTTCGAATGCTTTGTCTACTTCAATTCCCTTGGATGAAATCTTGTGGCCGAGCACTATTCCTTCATCTACCATAAGATGGCACTTCTCCCAATTAAGGACTAAATCGGTTTCTTCACATCTTGCCAACACATTCTCTAAATTGTCGAGGCAACTGTTGAAGTCACTACCAAAAATGGAAAAATCATCCATGAAGATCTCAATGAAGTCTTCGACCATGTCTGAAAATAGTGCCATCATGCATATTCTAATGTTAGTGCATATCTGAGAAAACTTAAGGATGGTCGTTTTCGATACTTCTTATAGTCCATCCGCACCCTCCATCGGGTGACAATATTGCCCAAAAAGAGTTTGGCCAATGTGCTTGCCACTACTCCCTTTTGCGTTACCATGGTGGAGGTGTCTTTCTTCTTTGTTCGCTTGTAGTCCATGTATACTCTCCACCTTGCTACTATTCCTGAAGGCATAAATATATTAATAGGAAAAATTATATCCATTCTCAACCATTCAATTACCGCATTCTTCTCGACTTCTATCATGGTTGGATATAACCTTTGTTGTCGTGGAAATTGCTGCTCAAGCCAATTTCGGTGGCAATCAGTTGCCAAAATTTGTTGTAATTCAAGGGAAGAACCAATTTTCTGAAAAGCTTTACGAATCCAAACACCGTTTTCTTTTGGCCTCTTAAACATCTCCATCAGTAGAGATTTTGATGGCTTCAAATCTACCAACCTCGGTTCCTCAAGACATACCTGCAATGGACGAGGTGAGTTTTTAAAGAATTCGAAAGGTTCAACCATTACCTGCTCATATTCCATTGGTAAAGTATTATCATCTCGTTGATATTGCATGTGGTCGTGTAATTGCTGTGGCAATTGTAGATGAGAGCAATCTACAGATTCCTGCTTCAACATCAACGTTGTAACCTTCTGGGCATCAGGTTCCTCAGAATTTGATGTAGTATTGTTGTTCTCAGCTTCACTGAGTGTTGTTGCGGCATTGCTCTATTCAGGCTCCTCAATCATTGCCGAGGCAATTTGTTGGCAGTCTCTCTCATTGGCATCCTCTTGACTTTGAGGTTCTAGTTGTTCCCCACACATCAGAGAGCTTTCTTTGCATTGCTCCTTATCCTCTTGCCTTGGGACGTCAGTATCCCTAGGAATGAATTGTTGGTGCATGTTATCCTTGACATATGTGGATCTCCCCAATTGATCTTCTGAATCCCCTAAAGTTTCATCCCACTGAGCTATCCTCGTATCCATAGATTTTGATATCTCTCGAATCTCTTCAATTGATCCGTCAAGTCTAGCAAAGGAAGCTAGTAACAGTTCCTCCAAGGAATTGGAATGCTCTTGAAAAGGACTACATTGCCATGGCATATCTGTTGCTGCGGCAAAATTGTTATGGTAAAAAAATTTTGAGCTTTTTGACCATACCATGAAGAATTTTGCTGCCGGTTCCCTCTATGGTCCTCCATGTAGTTATATGCACCGAAA
This sequence comes from Hibiscus mutabilis, assembly GCA_019671005.1. Classification (NCBI taxonomy): domain Eukaryota; kingdom Viridiplantae; phylum Streptophyta; class Magnoliopsida; order Malvales; family Malvaceae; genus Hibiscus; species Hibiscus mutabilis. The sequence continues at coordinate 14,253,511 of CM033749.1, read as the reverse complement.
ATGTGAGGGCAATTTTCAAACACATGATGTTCTCCACACATAGCACAAGATTTTTCCACGGTATAAGTTCTTTGGGCTTTGATAATACATCCCCGCATGAATTTTTGAATCTAACTCTCCCGATATTAGATAAATAGATGAAATCACGAGATCCTCTCCCAATTCACTCGCAAAACAAGAATAAGAACTAAGAATGAATAAACCTTGAAATAGAAAAGTGCAAACCTTATTACCTAAACAAAACCAATAGTTTCTCACAACCACAAAACACAATAACCATAGCCAAATAGATTTAGTTCATGGCTAGGTTCCAAAGAAACACAAGATAAATAATCCCTAGCATGAACCTAATTGAACAAGAAAAAAAAAGAAAAAAGATGAAGAAATGAAGCTTGTCAAATGCTTGTCTTGCCCTAGATCTTGTCTCCTTGGACTTGTCGAAATTTCTCTCTCTCTCCTCTTTGAGTTGACGGCTAAATCCTCTAATTTATAGGCTAGGTCAAAGTCCTTCTTGAGGAGGAAGTTTGTTGAATTAAATTATCTTTAAAGAATATAATTTTGTTTTGCAATCCGTTTGTATTGGCCAACATTGTACAAAGATGCCTAAGACTTTTACAAGCAATGTGATCGCTGTTGCAGAGGACGGGCAATATTCTAGACGACATGAGATGCCACCCAAAACATCATCGAGGTGGAATTGTTTGATGTATGGGGATCGATTTTATGGGACCTTTCCCATCTTCATTCGCAACCTCTACATTCTACTTGTCGCCGACTACGTGTCTAAATGGGTTGAGGCAGCCTGCAGTTCCCAACAATGATTCCAAGACCGCAACGATTCTTGCGTAAAAACATATTTACACGGTTTGGGATGCCGAGAGCAATTATCGTGACGAAGGCAAGCATTTTGACAACAAACTAATTGCCAAGATGTTGCAACGCTCGCATATCACACAAGAAGGCATATTGGGCAATCAAGACCGTGAATATGGATTGGGAAAGTGCCGACAAAAGCGTTTGTTGCACCTCAAATGAGATAGAAGAATTTCCGCACTCTTTATAACAATGCACGAATCTATAAGGAGAAAA